>CAUYQU010100537.1:0-15754 GCA_963574635.1 Cheracebus regulus
AGGCATGGGCAAGGACTTCATGACTAAAACACCAAAAGCAATGGCAACAAAAGCCAAAATAGACAAATGGGATCTAATTAAACTTAAGAGCTTCTGCACAGCAAAAGAAACTATCATTAGAGTGAGCTGGCAACCAATAAAATGTGAAATTTTTGCAATCTACCCATCTGACACAGGGCTAATATCCAGAATCTACACAGAACTTAAAACAAATTTACAAGAAAAAAAAAAAGTGGGCAAAGGATATAAACAGACACTACATTTATAGAGCCAACAAACATATGAAAACATGCTCATCATCACTGGTCATTGGAGAACTGCAAATCCAAACCACATTCAGATACCATCTCACGCCAGTTAGAATGGCAATCATTAAAAAATCAGGAGACAACAGATGCTGGAGAAGATTTGGAGAAATAGGAATGCTTTTACATTGTTGGTGGGAGTGTAAATTAGTTCAAACATTGTGGAAGACAGTGTGGCAATTCCTCAAGGATCTAGAAATAGAAATACCATTTGACCCAGCAATCTCATTACTGGGTATATACCCAAAAGACTATAAATTGTTTTATTATAAAGACATATGCACACATATGCTTATTGCAGCACTGTTCACAATAACTAAGACTTGGAACCAACCCAAATGCCCATCAGTGATAGACTGGATAAAGAAAATGTGGCATATACACACCATGGAATACTATGCAGCCATAAAAAAGGATGAGCTCATGTTCTTTGCAGGGACATGGATAAAGTTGGAAACCATCATTTCAGCAAACTGACACAAGAACAGAAAACCAAACACTGCATATTCTCAATCATAAGTGGGTGTTAAACAATGAGAACACATGGACACAAGGAGACCAACATCACACACCGGGACCTGTAGGCAGGTGGAGGGCTAGAGCAGGGATAGCAGGGGGTGGGCAGATTGGGGAGGGATAGCATTAGGAGAAATATCTAATGTAGATGACAGGGGGATGGATGCAGCAAACTACCATGGCACGTGTATATCTATGTAACAAAACTGCGTGTTCTACACATGTACCCCAGAACTTAAACTATAATTAAAAAAATACAAAAATAAAAATACAAAAATTAGCTGGGTGTGGTGGCACATGCCTATAATCCCAGCTACTCAGGAAGCTGAGGCAGAAGAATCACTTAAATCTGGAAGGCAGAGGTTGCAGTGAGCTGAGATTGCATCACTACACTCCAGCTTGGGTGACAGAGGGAGACTCTTTCTCAAGAAAAAAAAGAAAATTAGGATGTTGTTCATCCTGACAAAAACATCTAGGCCAACAAACTCTGGAAGTCAATACTGTTGGGGCCAAAGGCACCTACCTCACTGACACACGTGCACTTTCCGATGTTTTCTTGTCTTTTATAACACATGCTGTGGTAGTGGAGGCTCCCAAGTTCTCCCTTCCCAGTAGGTGTCAAACATGAACTCAATCTTGTTCTTGTTCATGGGACTTTTTTTTCCTTTTTTTTTTTGAGACGAAGTCTCGCTCCATCTCATAGGCTGGAGTGCAGTGGCGTGATCTCAGCTCACTGCAACCTCCACCTCCCAGGTTCAAGTGATTCTCCTGCCTCAGCCTCCTGAGTAGCTGGGACTACAGGCGCATGCCACCACACCAAGCTAATATTTTGTATTTGTAGTAGAGATGGAGTTTCGCCATGTTAGCCAGGATGGTCTTGATCTCCTGACCTCGTGATCCACCTACCTCGGACTCCCAAAGTGCTGGGATTACAGGTATGAGCCACGGAGCCCCACCACGAGCCCTTTCAATACAGGTACACAAAGTGAAAAGCTGCTAATTGACCACTCCACCAGAAAAATAAATAGTTTAATTTTGATCCTTTGAAATAACTACTGCATGGAATATAATCTGTATATCTTTGGTTAAACTATTTTCTCACTGACATCAACATTTACATTCTCTCATTTATTATCGCTCAGGCCATTATTCTCTTATTCTTCAAGTATTCCCAGAAAAAGTTTCTAACATGAAAAGAGAAGAGAGACAAATTTCAAGGTTTAATAAATTTTATCTTGATAACATCAAAAACAAGTTTAGCTTTTACATTGCAATATAAAAAATACATTAGTCTCCACATTAGTTTTACATGGAAATATATAATTATTTGAATATTTAAATATAGCTTTTCTTTAACCAAAAAAAAAAAAAAAGTGTTACTCAGAGCCCTAGTTACATAAATAATTTAAATGCACAAATGCAAAAACACACTTCACACGATATTGTCCACATACTGTAGAACTCAGGACCATAACAGTAAAAATCTATGCAAGATACTGAACAAGAACAAGATTAATCAAATACTCATTATGGTTGTAATTTGACTTTTTACTATTAAAAGAATTTAATGCATTCTTGAATACACAAAAACACCAATTGTTTTATCTAATCTGCAAATTAAGCCAACATTTATTTAGACAAAGGGGCACACCTTGTATCCTATCAAATACTGAAAGTAATTCAATTCCAATTTAACTTAAATTATAAGTTTTACCATTTCAAGCTTGTCTAAAATAATGATTACAAGAACTTAGTAAGCATTTCAAAAAATTTAAACAAAATCATCAGTACTGCACTGTACTTTTATGTTTGGTAATATAAAATTTAAATATAAGCCTTCTCCCTGCCCCCACTGAAAATGGTACTTGGGCTTCCAATGTGAAAATGGTAATATTTTTACAATTTGAAATTTTGATTACTTGAATTATAAGAGCTGTTCTCTCTGCATGATGTAATTACAACAGCTATGACACATCATATGTACTATTTCCATTTGATCTCTTGCTTTTAAACTTACACTGAAAGAATGCAGAATGTCTATTAATAATATTTAAGGGAACTATGTGTCTATTCCATAGGGGAAAAAGACATCAATACCCACAAGCAGAATATTTTATATATCAGCTGTTTATTTATTTCCTAGTCAGTAGGACAAAGCTCTGTTCCTAAATTAAAATTGGAGGATTATTTTGAAATAGTGGCCCACAGTGATCTTTTAAGAAGAGAAGTGAAAATACATTTGTATTTGAGGAGGCAAGGTTGAAGGAAAGGTGATATATGCTGCTTTGCACCTAAAAACACAAACATTTGTCTTTTTTTAAAAACATAATTACTATTTAAATTTAGAAGTACAGAAATCACAACAGAACTCCATCACAGCATACACACAGGTTAAATAATGGCCCCTGAAATAAAACCACATTTAGAAACCAACTGTTATACTACATTTCATTATTTCTAAGGTAACACATTTTAAATTCTGAAATCAAGATAATGGTTTAACATTGACCTTAGTTTCAATAAAATATGGCAGTTATACAATATAGTTGGAATTCATGTTTCCCCTTAACATTAGCAATAGAAGATCCAGGATCTTGGCTCAACATGAATGAATGACAACTCAATGCATCTGTACCAACTCAACCAGTGCACCTGAATAAAGATTCTGGATATATTCTGACTACCCCAGATTCAAAACTGCATTTCATTAACATCTTTTATTTGAACTGTTAAAATCTGTTAACAAGCTTAAGACAAACTAATGTATAAATACAGGTTTCCACTTGGAAAACAGGCCTCCACAGAGGTTACCAGCTTTATTCAATTTTTTGAAACATTAAGTAATTTTCTTATGAGAATTAATGGCCTGCCCAAAATTACCAAGCCAATAATTTCAGTTCAAGCTATTGAAAAATGATATGGTAATGTCTAAACCATTTTTAAGAGATAAGGCCACAAAGTAACCTGGATTTTCATATTAAACCACCAACTCTTCATGTGGAGGGGGGAGTAAAGGTGGTTAAAAAAGTTGGGGGGAATGCCTAAACACACAGGCAAAATTATTTTCCCCATTAAGATCTAAAAGGCTAACCCAAAAAAACCTATAGAGACTGTATGTGTGCATGTGTCCAAATGATAGAGACTTGCAGATCCAATTTTTTAAATTTGTTTTTACTTTTTTTGAGATGAAGTTTCACTCTTGTTGCCCAGGCTGAAGTGCAACGGAGCCATCTCGGCTCACTGTAACCTCCGCCTCCCAGGTTCAAGCGATTCTCCTGCCTCAGCCTTCCAAGTAGCTGGGATCAAAGGCAGGCCCCACCACGTCTTGCTAGTTTTTTGTATTTTTAGTAGAGACAGGGTTTCTCCATGTCAGTCAGGCTAATCTTGAACTCCCGACCTCAGGTGATCCACCCACCTTGGCCTCCCAAAGTGCTGGGATTACAGGCGTGAGCCACTGTGCCTGGCCTTACAGATCCAATTTAAATGAAGCAGGAGTTCATGTTATGCATGAAAACATCACCAGGCCATTTTTAAAAACTGTATTAAAGATTATGGAATCTCATTTTCTGGAATGCTTTAAAAAGATAAATTATATTATTTTGTTTGTGTTCATTTAAGTCAACCCCACTCAAAAGTTGACATAATTCATTATAGTTCCTTCTTTATAATTGTCCAATTAGAATACTATATCGACAATGCCACTCTGAAACAGAAAGAATATAGGCACGTATGCATTTGTTCCAATTTTTAAAAAGTAATAATATAGCATTAATAAGTTTGCTATATTCATTCTTACAATGTTAAATTTGCTGGCATGAAAGAGATAATCATAAAAAAAATAAGTGGGATATGATTTGAGGGACAAAATTCTATATACTCTGCTAAATTATTTTGTGACATAAATTAAGATGAAGTTCTTCTACAGAAAATGTTGGACAAAATGTAAGGTTCATTTTGAATCTTAAAATGAAAGGACTCTAAACACTAATTTTAAATGAATATAAAAATTCTGAAAAATAATATTTATAGCAAAATAGTTCAAGATTAGTTTTCTCACCAAAGTTGGGAAAGCTGTGTGCACAAAGTACCAAATATATTTCAATTGAAGTACTGAATCCTCAACTGGCCTGAACACAAAAACAACTTCTATTTTACCTCATTACCTCTCAATTTGTTTGCTAGCCGAGTCATCATTCTTTCACAAGGTTGTGAACAAGATGAACTTCTCAGATTATATGCTCTCACAGGTCCAGAAGACATTTTCTTTTGGCTCTGGCATTTTTCATTCCTCTTCTTCTCCTCCTCCCTTTTTGCAATGCGGCTAGAAAAACGCACAGGTTGAGAAGAACGCATTCTAGAACGCGCAGGTCTAGAACGCGCAGGTCTAGAAGAAGGCGCAGGTAGAGAAGGCGGCGCAGGTCTAGAAGGCGGCACAGGTACAGAAGAAGGCGCAGGTATAGAAGAACGTGCACGTCTAGAAGAACGCGCACGTCTAGAAGAATGCACAGGCAGCTTCGGAGGAGGATTTGCGCTAGTGCTTGACAGCTCTTCAGCACCAGCTGGTGGAACTGAGGAGTTTGAAAGCACTTTAGCTGTTTTCTTCGCCTTCTTTAGCCTACCAATAACAGTTTTCTTCTTCAGATACATTCCAAAAAAAGCATACCTGGACTGACATCTATGATATAAAAAAGCAGAGTATTTCGACATATACTTTCTAATTACCTCACTTGGTTTGGACCAAATCCAAGCTGATCGTTTCTCTGAAGCTTTTCTGGTTTTTTTCCGAGGAATAATTGGCTTGCAAACCTTTTTGGGAAAACCTAGCTTGTTACTAATAGCTGTCACCTTCTTTCCATGAATTTTCTTTTCACTTTTACTTTCCAAAAACTTATTTCTAACTGATTCTGGATTATTTAAATGATTTTTGACAACATCACGATTTAAAAAAGTTAGCTGGAAATTATTTTTCTTTGGAACCTCACGAGCCTGCAGAACCTCTGATTCTTCCAGAAACAGAGAAGAGTCACTGGTTCTCTGATGTGAATTAAATCCATATCTTGCCGGCGCTACCATTAAAGGCACTGAAGCAGAGCTTTGTCCATCGGCATCATTATCTCCTGCGCTGGAGTTTAGGTTGCTCCTATTAAAATGAATTTTAACCCAGTTATGCCATTCAAACTCTGGTACTATTACATTCAGGGGAGGATTAACTACAATTTGTTTAATCAAGGGCTCAAAATAATCAAAGATATTCCGTTTATATTTGCATATAAACCGAATATCATTATCCCAACTATGGTGCCTCATTTTAGGGAATTGGGGGCCTTCACCCTCCTTCAGTTTAATATTTAAAGAAGAAAGAACATAGACTAAGGCTTTGGGTTGCATAGGCTTCAAAACTTTAGTACACGATGCAGGAAATTCAACTTTTGTCCCAATTTTGACATTCTTTTTGTTTTTTCTGTCATCCTGTAAACGTGAACACTTACTTTTTGGTGGGTCTTCCTCTTGTCTAATTATTTTTCTTTTCAACACTGGGTAATTCTTACAACTGGTTTGAGTACTATGGCTGATGTTCACTGTCTGGCATTCAGAAGCCACAGGCCACTTTTGCGTAGAAGGATTCTCTGCTGGAGGATGACGATGGCATGGTTGATCTAAGGCCACTGACAAGTCATCAATATCTGAACTACCACGTACAGTATCATCACTCCCGGACAGAGCTTGAATTGGTGCAGCGTCCTCCTTACCTTTTAAGTCGGCCCAGGTAACCTTTTTCTTCTGCTTCGGAACTTTTGTGGTCTCACAGTCATCATCAAAGTAACAGTGGAAACGACCCTCCCTAAACTCCTTCACAAGAGCATTAATTTTTATGTCATCTTCTCTCATTATCTGAGACCATGTTTTCCCCACAAATGAAGGAGGTACATGAGGTAAGGCTTCAAGAACTGGTTCATCAGGATTATCTTCTATGATGTCCTTTGCTTTTTTCAGGTTCCTTACAGAATCAACCTTGGGAACAGAGCTTGGCTGGGAATCACAGTTCTTTTCTTTCAGGTCAAAAGTCACCTTCTTGCAAGGATGTCTTTTCTTAACAGTTTCTTGAGGCTGATGAGTATCAGATGGAAGAGGGGGAGCACACTGAAAATTCATCTCAAAATCAACTGGTTCATGACTCACACTTTCTAGATCTCCATGTTTTAACTTTGAAAGTTTTTTTTTATCAGCCCTTCGATGGAGCACTGACTTAGAAGAGGCACCAAAATCCACTGCAGAAGCACTAGATTGACAGCTCTTACCCTTCAGGCTAGCATTTCTTGGATCTTTCCGAAGGTTGGCTTCTTTGTGAGCTTTCTGCATTCGGTGAGTCTTTCGATGAGAAGTATCTTCCAAATTAAATTTTCCTTTAGAACCATTATATCCACAGCTATTATCTTCTGAGTCAATATATTTCACCATTTTCTTATCGGGTTCTTGTGACTCATAAGTCATGGACTGATTAGAGGCATCAACATTAAAATTCATTTCAGAACCACAAGACTGACAACTTGGCTCTCCCAGAATAATATAGTCTTTCTTCCGATTTATTATTTTGAAAGTCTCTTTGCATTGGCTTGTCATTGAGGGAGAAGAGGCTTTACAACTACATCTGACTTCAGAGCCAAAAGAGTCACAGCTCTTATCTTCTATATCCATACATTCTGTATTTATACAGTTGATATCTTTGACAGTCAACTGAGGTGGGTCAGTCACTAACTGAAGGGGAGTATCATCTGAAATTACTTCATAATCAGCATCACTGGGCATCACATTCACAAGTACCACCTTTGGAAGATGTGTTTCTTTGTCTGACCCTTGGAATTGGTTAACTACTATTTGAAAAGGAACATCAGAATCATACAACATTTCTGGATGAATAGGTTCATCAGTCTTTTCTTCCATGACAACATGTTCTTCCTTCTGAAGGTCTCCCTCTTTGTAAGTCACTTGAGGTTGGTCAACTTCTGAATGAAGATGAACACAAGAATCACATTTTATTTCAGAACCACAGGTTTTACAGTTCTTCTTTTCTAGATCATTATGATCCTTCTTTTGTAAGTTTACTTCTTCAACAGACACAGAAGATTGATCAGTCACAAACTGAACAGGAATATGAGAAGTACAACTTACATCAAAATCACCTAGTTTATAGCTCTTATCTTCCAGGTAAATATGGTCTTCCTTCCAAATATTTATTTCTTTGACAGATTTTTGAAGCCCATCAGCTAGTGCCTGAAAAGAGTCATTGAAATCAGAACTTTCTTCAGGACTACAAGAATCACTGCTCTTATCTTCCAGATTGGCATGCTCCCCTTCCAAAATGTGTGACTGTTTAATCACTGACTGAAGAGGGATATTTGAAACATAAATTATTTCAGAATCACTGGGTGCATAGCTCTTCTCATCCAGACAAACATGTTCCTCCACCAAAAGATTTAATTCTTGATTGGCTCCTTGAATGTTACTAGTCATGGACTGAAAGGGTTCATGAGAATCAAAATTTATTTTGGAATCAGTAGGTTTGACAATCTTATTTTCCAAGTCAGCATGCTCTTTCCAAAGACCAACCTCCTTAACTACTTCTTCAGGTTGGCCAGCCATTGACCGAAGAACATCAGAATCATACATAATTTCAAAACCCTTAGCTTCATCCCTCCTATCTTCCATGTCAACATCTTCATCCTTCCAAAGGCTTATTTCTTTAACGGTTTCTCTCAGCCGGTCAGCTACTGACTGAAGAGGGTCATCAGAATCAAAACTTACTTCAGAACTACAACATTGATTGTGCTTATCTTCTAGTTCAATCTCCTCCTGCTCTAAAATAGTTACTTGAGGTCGACTGACGATTGACTGAACCAAGAAACCAGAATCCACATTCATTTCGGAACAACTATATTGACTGTTCTTAACTTCCAAGTACATATGGTTTTCATTCCCAAAGTTTACATGTTTAATAGCTACTTGGGGTTGATCAGCCACAGACTGGACAGAAACATCAGAATCATGTATTAATTTAGAAGTATTAGGTTCATTAATCTTATTTTTCAGGCCAATAACCTCTTCCTTCCATTGGTCTATTTTTTTAACTGCTTCCTGAAGTTGTTCAGAATCAAAAGTTATTTTAGAATCACTTGATTTGCTGTTTCTGTCCTCCAGATTAACATACTCTTCCCTCAAAAAAGCTAGCTGAGGTTGGTCAGTCATTGACTGAGATGGAATATTAGAATCTAGAATTATTTCAGAACCACTACATTTATCATTCTTGTTTTCTAGAACACATTGCTTCTTTCTGTTTGTTTTGTTAACAGCTACTTGAGGTTCAGTTACTGAATAATGAGGGACACCAGAATCTAAACTTGTTTTTGAACCACTGAATTCAGCACTTCTCTCTTGGAATTCAGTATACTTTTCTCTTTGAAGCCATGTTTCTTTGACAATTACTTCAGGTTTGTGTGTCGCTGACTGAAGAGAGATATCAGAATCCAAACCTGTTTCAAAAACACTCTTATTTTCTAAGTACATGTGCTCTTTTTTGTGAAGGTTTATTTCTTCAATGGGATCTTCAGAATGTCCAGTCACTGAATGAAACATGATATTATAATCCAAACTTACTTCAGAATAGGTAGGTTCATTTTCCTTATTTTCTAAGTGTACCTGCTCTTCTTTTTGAGGATATAGCTTTTTAACAGCTACTTCAGGAGAATTAGTCACTGAATGAAGAGGGGCATAGGAGTCCAAATTTATTTCAGAACCACTGGGTTCATCATTCTTCCTTTCTAAGTGAATGTACTCTTCTTTCTGAATTACTTCTTTAACAGCTACTTCAGGGTGATCATTTCCTGAATGAAGAGGAATATCAGAATCAAAAGTTATTTCAGAAATACAAGATTCATTACTTTTACTTTCCAGATCAACAGTTTCTTCCTCATAAACAGCTACTTCAGGTTGGTCAACTACTGAATAAAGAGGAATATCAGAATCAAATGTTATTTCAGAACTATCTGACTCACAGCTCTCATCTTCCAGGTCAAGGTGCCGTTCTTTTCCTTCGGCATCCAGCTGAGACTGCTCAGTAACTGACAGAAGAGGTGGGTCAGAATCAAAAGTCAATTCAGAACTGGAGCAATCATAGCTCTTAACTTCCATGTCAATATTTAACTCTTTAAGATTTACTTCATCCAAAGCTTCTTGAGGTTCGTCGTGGGCTGAATGATAAAGAGAAGCCGGAGAATCAGAACTTAGAGAAGTACTGCTAGACTGAACACTCTTATTCTCAAGGTCAACATCCACTTTCTGAAGGTCTATTTCTTTAACTGCTAATTGAGATTGGTCAGATACTAATTGAGCATCAGTGTGAAAACCCATTTCAGGACCATGGGATTCACAGTTCATATCCATAAGGTCAGCATTCTTCTCCTTCAGAAGATTCATCTTTGCCACAGCCCTCTGGGATTCATCTGCAAGTGTCCCAAGTGAGACATCACAATCAAAATGTGCTTTAGCACTACTGGGTTTACGCTTCTTATGTTTTAGGTGGACTTGTCTACCTTTCAGGTTTCTTCCTTTGACAGTCAGTTGGGGATGATCAAGAGAAACATCACAATCAAAACTTGTTTCAGAACAACTTGATCCATAGTTATCAACCAAGCCAGTATGAGCCTTCTTCCGAAGTTTTGTTTCTGTGGCAGCCACTGAGGGTCGGTCAACTACTGGCTGAAGTGGGAAAACAGAATCAGCACTTACTTCAGAGCTACTAGAACCATAGTTCTTATCAACCAAACCAATGTGCACTTCCTTAGGAAGGTTTACTTCTTTTACAGATTGTTGGGGGTAATCATCACTAGTGGACTGAGGTGAAGCATCACAATCAAAATTCGTTTCAGAACTACTAGATTCATAGCTTTGGTCAACCAGGCTAATACGCATTGTATTCTGAAGACTTATTTGGGATTGGTTGGTAGCCAACTGAAGAACATCATCACAATCAGAACTTACTTCAGAAATACAAGATTTGTTATTCTTATATGGTACAGCAACACATACTTTCTTGGAAAGGTTTATTTCTTTGGCATTCACCTTAGATTGGTCAGTCAGTGAATAAAAAGAGGAACTGCAATCAAAACTCATTTCTGATCCTCTAGATTCATAGTTATCTTCTTGGTCAATTTGCTCCTCTTTCCAAAGATTTAAGCCTTGTGCAGCCTCTTGGGGCTGATCAGATGCTGACTGAAGAGAGCTACAAGCAAATTTCATTGCAGAACTCACTGAGCACTTCTGATCCAAAACTTTCTTGTTAAAAACCAAATGCTTTTCTTCTTGGGTACAATCCATATCAGAAAAGAATTTTCCACGATGCTTTGGAATAGTATCTTCAAAGATTCCTTTATTAGATGGCATGTCAGTTTTACTCGGGTTTACTGCTAATTTGGAAGGAGACTTAACTTTTAATGAGCCCTTAGTACCCACACGTTCATGGAATTTCAAGCCAGCTGACAAAGTTTTACCCTGAGATTTTACATCTTTCCGCAAAACCAACTTATCTGAATTTATACGTAAAGATTTCCTATTTGATTCTTTAGGTTTCTGACGTGAAACTGAAGAAGTTTCCAGATGAGATGATGGCACAGGATTTCTAGAGGCCCTGTCTGGCTGTTCAAGATACTTGTCCACTATGTTTGGGTCACATTTGCTAACTGAATCCAAATGAATTGCTGGTGGTAAACCAGTTGAATTAGTTGTAACTGGTCTACCATTAGAGCTTTCAGGTAAACAACTAGCAGGAGCATTATAAATCACTGGGGGGCGTACCAAGTTGCTTCCATTATTTGTAGCCTGAGCAATACCTACTGGATTACATTTTTTCATACTGGCCCCAATTTTATGAACAAACTCCAAAGGCTGCTGCTGTCCCTTCTCCAGTTTTTGAATAACTGATGGTCGAACTGAAACCTCCTTTGTGCCTTCCTGAGATTTATGGGGTCTGGAATGAAACTCTTCAATAGGCTCAGAAGCCTCAGAGGGTCTCTCTTCAATATCATCCTCATCCTCAACCTCATTCTCATCCTCTTCCTCTTCTTCAGAAAAATCATCATCCGAATGCACAACTTCAGACGATGACCCAGTATTCACATATGTCTCATTTTGTGTTGAACTAAAAAGAAAAGGGTGAAACTCATAAACATATTCTAATATCTGTTTAAAATATTAAAATAAAGGCATAATAAATGTTATTTTCTTTCTATTCTGGACTATCCTTAAAGGACAAGGAATCCAGGCTGTCACCCTAGGCTGAACACTGCACGAACTACAGGGAGGGAATTACTGCAGAAGGTGGAGGTGGTTCCACCAATTGCTCCTTAAATACAAATGGCTCCTAAACGTGAAATAAATAAATAAATAAATAAAACCATACATTATTTTTCAGTAATCAGATTACCAGAGTAGTAAATAGGCAAAAAGTTTGATATATGTTACTTAACTCTGTGTGCTTCAGTTCCTGCCTCCAAAAAAAGGGGATCTCATACTATTTTCCCTCATGAGATTGTTTTGACGAGTAAATTAACTGTTACATGTAAAGAGCATTAAAACGAAAAAACAGGTTGGCACATAGTAAGCATTCACAAATGTGAGCTATTATTATTCTAAACATATTGTTTTGGTGAGGGTGTAAAGACATAGGCACTTTAATACATTGTTCATAGGAGTAAAGATCAGTTAACCTCTGTGAAGGTTACTGGTTAACCTCTATGTAGATTTGAAACCTCTACAAAGAGCAATTTGGCAATGTCTATTAAAATTAAGAATGTATATATGCTCTGACCCAGTAATTCCACTTTTTATTTTCTCATGTGTTTAATTAAGGATGTACAAGAATATTTACTGCTACTTTTGGTGGGAGGGAGGGGTTAGAGCAAATGACTAGAATCAACCTGAATACTCAGCAAGTGAGGACTGGTTAATAATTAATGGTACTTAAGGGAATACAATATGATTTTTAAAAATAATATAGCAGCTCTATCCATACAAATAAAAAGCAACTACTATAAACATTTTTAGTGAAAAGCAAGAATACACAGAATACTACCACTGATGTGAAATAGAAGGGAAGAAAAACAATGTATTTAGAGTATCTGGAGAAGGGCACATACAACTGTAGAAGTGTAGAGGTAACAATACTTGTTACCTCTAGGGAAGTGATTATAGGATGGGAGCAATTTAAGACTTACTTTTGAATGTGCCCTAAGAATGATGTCTATGTCTACGTATTTCCCATTGAAAAACTTAAATTCCACTATTTTTAAAAAGACTCAAATATTTCATTATAAAATCAGTCTTTGAATCTCTTCCACCGGTATCAAGACAACATGCCTGACCAAAGCATTTTAGAGACTGCTCTTTCACGTATATAACCAGCTGACCTAATGATATTGCCATGGCCTGAATCCTTAAAGTCAGGCAAACATTCATTCACATAACAACCATCTACTAAGGACTAAGGACTTACTACTACAGTACAGGCATTATGCTAGGTACTAAGACAAATTCAAAAAAATATAAGCTGCCTCTTAAGACCATTAAGTAGCTGCAGAAGGCAGACACATAAAAAATAACAATTCAAAGTGATAAGTATCATCACATCTAGACTTCCTTAAGAAAAAAAAAAAAGATTAAACTGTCACAGCCTAAGAGACATTACATGTTAATGTAATGCGGTATCCTGGATGGCATTCTGAAATAAAGAAGTACAACTAAGAAAATCTTAGTTTAAGTAGAAACTAAGAAGTCTAAATAAACCGTGGACTTTACTAATATCAGTTCATTACTTATAACAAATATACCATGTTAATGTTAATAATAAAAAAAAAGTGGGTGAGAGGGTATTACAGGTGCACTCTGCACTATTTCCTCAATGTTTCCATTAATCTAAAACTGTTTATAAAATAGCTTATAAAAAATAAAAATAGAATACCTAAAAATGTATTGAATTTTTCCAATTTGAGATGACATTTGTCTAAGAGAACATGCATACATGTGTCAGCCATATGCAATTTCCTTTTAGCATAAGTATTGCCGTTACTTTCTCATATAAATTTATTACCTGAAGATTAATTTTAAATTTGGAAAATAAAAAAGTTACCCTGTATTAAAAGTATAGTGACGTAGCAAAAAAAAAAAATCCCAATTATTCATACTTCTGAACAATGACATTGCAGGCAACCCACTTTATTCTAGTTTTCCAGAACCCTAGACTATCTTCATTAATCTTAAGGACTATCACAACAGTCTCAGAATAAAACCAATTTTGCAATATTAAGAAAAGAAAGAAAAGGGAGAAAAGAAAAGAAGGTAGAATCATAAAATCATACAGTTGGTAAAATCCCAAGAAAATCATGAACTGCCATCTGGATGCTTTGATCTGCATCCATATCTGTGTGTGTATATGTTTAATAATTAAATCATAATCCACATGTAACTCATCATTTGTAACTATACAACAACAAAAAAGCTCTCTGAAAATCTAACCATTAAGGATTAAAAACCACTCTTTTGGCCAGGTGTAGTGGTTCATGCCTGTAATCCCACCACTTGGAAGACGCAATTGTGAGCATCACTTGAGGCCAAGAGTTTGAGACCAGCCTGGGCAACATAATGAGATCCTGTTTCTACAAAAAATTTTAAAAATAAGTCAGGTGGCCAAGTGTACTGGTTCACGCCTGTAATCCCAGCACTTTAGGAGGCTGAGACAGGTAGATCACAAGGTCAGGAGATGGAGACCAACATGGCTAACATGGTGAAACCCCATCTCTACTAAAAATACAAAAAATTAGCCAGGTGGGGTGGCACATGCCTGTAGACCCAGCTACTAGGGAGGCTGAGCCAGGAGGATCACTTCAAACTGGGAAGTGGAGATTGCTGTGAGCCGAAATCATGCCACTGCACTCCAGCCTGGATGACATAGCAAGACTCTGTCTCAAAAAAATAAAATAAAATAAGCCAGGCATGGTGGTACATACCTATAGTCCCAGATACTTGAGAGACTGAACCAGAGCCCAGGAGTTTGAGACTAGAGTGAGCTATAATCACACCACTGCACTCCAGCCTGGGCAACAGTGAGACCCACAAACAAACAAAAAACAGCTAAACTCTTGAGCTAAGAAGAAAAATTCCTGAGATAAAAAGAAAAAATTTTTTAATTATCTGAAAGAAATAAAATCTATGAGATATGGCCAAAATAAAAATATCATACTTTTAAATACTTCCATTAAGAAAAGAATTCATAAATACAACTGGGCACCCAATTTAAGATGAAAAAATAATAACAAATTGCTCGCATAAGGAAAAAGATGAAATATATTAAGAAAAGGAAAAAATTAAGATGAAACAAAAATAAAGCAAGAGTTGATTTTCAGGAAAGCTAAAACAATAGAAAAACAATGTCTAGACAAGGGGGAAGAGAAAGAACTTTTTTTAAAATCATAAATCCTATAATTTAGAAAGCTTACACGTATATAATAAAATACTACTGGCAGAGGATTTCTAAAAAAGGAAAGCAAATTGGTATTCAAAATGAGATATATGTACACCTATATACACAAATATGAGAACTTAGGTTATGACACAGGTCGTGACATTTTATATCAGCAGGGATAATTAGAGATACAATAAGTACTTGCCAGGCACGGTGGCTCACACCTGTAATCCCAACACCTTGGGAGGCCGAGGTGGGTGGATCACCTGAGGTCAGGAGTTCAAAACCAGCCTTACTAACATGGTGAAACCCCACCTCTACTGAAAATACAAAATTAGCTGGGTGTGATGGCGCATGCCGGTAATCCCAGCTACTTGGGAGGCTGAGGCAGGAGAATCGCTTGAACCAGGGAGACAGAAGTTGC
>CAUYQU010100538.1:0-43208 GCA_963574635.1 Cheracebus regulus
TATTGGTTATTAAGAAGCTATGGTTGCAGCACCTTGTTTGCATACTGGGCTCTTTAAGGGAAGACCAGGCTGTGCGAGCAAGGGAGAGGGAACATGCCCGAGCATGTCTGAGCTTGCTCGGGGCTTGTAAAAGGGAAAAAAGGGTGGGGGGGGGGGTGTATCCGAGCTCCCAGCAAGGCAACCGGCCTTACATTAAGCACCTGGTAAATTTCAGGTCCCATATTATCAAGCATCAATAATATTTATTTTTTATTTTTTGGATATGGAATCTCACTCTGTCACCCAGGCTGGAGTGCAGTGGCATGATCTCAGCTCACCGCAACCTCTGCCTCCTGGGTTCAAGCAATTCTCCTGCCTCAGCCTCCTGAGTAGCTGGGATTATAGGCGCACACCACCATGACCAGCTAATTTTTTGTATTTTTAGTAGAAATGGGGTTTCACCATGTTGATCAGGCTGGTTTGAAACTCCTAACGTCGTAATCTGCCCACCTCAGCCTCCCAAAGTGTTGGGATTACAGGCGTGAGCCACCACACCCGGCTGCATCAATAATATTGATGGAGATAAAAATATGACACTGAGGAAGTCTCCTACCTCTAAATGAGAAAAGGAGAAGCTCAGAACAGTTAAATAATTTGCCTGAAGACATACATCCGTTAAGGTAAGTAGAAAGGCTAGAATCTAAATACAGCTCTTTTGTTTGTTTGAGAGCGAGTCTCACTCACTCTGTCACCCATGCTAGAGTGCAGTGGTGAAATTTCAGCTCACTGCAACCTTTGCCTCCTGGGTTCAAGTGATTCTCCTGCCTCAGCCTCTTGAGTAGCTTGGACTACAGGCATGCACCACCATGCCTGCCTAATTTTTGTATTTTTAGTAGAAACAGGGTTTTACCATGTTGGGTAAGCTGGTCTCGAACTCCTGACCTCAAGTGATCCAGCATCTTGGCCTGGGATTACAAGTGTGAGCCACCATGCCTGGCCGGGTGCAGGTCTTTCTGATGTCAGATTCAGAGTTCCAATACTTTATGCTGCTTCTGCTGGTCCTACATGATCCTTGGAGGTAGTTCTAGGGATAAAAGGAAATCAGAGATGTGGTAAAATTCTGAAACATTATTAGGAATGATTGCCCCAGCCATGATAAGTCCTGATCTAGCTTCCCTCTTTCTGCCAGTCATCTGCCCTCTAATTGTAAGGTAAAGAAGAGGGGACAAATACTCTGGCCTTTGAAAAGTTTTTCTCCTCTCCATCTCTTTCTTCTCTGAGACTTATTACTAAAGATGGAGAGGACTCCTCCTCAAATCAGGAGAAAAGAGAATGCCTCAAGGCTCCAGAGTAAAGGCCTTGGCCGTGATTCCTCCCAGGAATCTGCTAGAAACTATAATCTACAAAGTCCTGGATGAAGAATTCCCCTGGAGAGGAAGGGAACTCACTTTTGTTAAACACTGGCCTGGAGTCAGTGCTTTACCTACATTACCTCCCCCAATTCTCACGACTTTGTAAGGTAAGTATTATTATCCCTTATTATTTCCCCATTTTATGTTCGAGAGAATTGAGACTCAGAAATGCCAAGTGACATGTCCAAGAACACACAGCTAATGCATGGTAGAGACACGATTCAAACATAGGTCTGTCAGCCTCTAAAGCCTTTGCTGTAATGATTACACCCACTGTACAACAGAGCCTCTGGAAGCCACAGCCGCTTGTTCTTGTGTACATCCCGCAAAGTCCCATGGCCATGGAAATCTATTGCTGATCAGTGATGTCTACAGTTCAGAGCCACCGAAGGTTTCTGGGACAGACATCCTCTATTTGAAGCTTTCTTGGTTGGTTTATTTATTTTCTACTTTATTTGTTTATACTTTCTTGGTTCTCTGGCTCAAGAAGACCAACATAGGCGTACAAGGTGGTCATGTATGTAAATAACCAGGTGCATGTGTGGGGGAGTGGGGCAGGGTTCAGAAGGAAAGGAAGGAAGGAAGGAAGGGATACATTGTATCTTTCCTTTTCTTCCTCTCTTATTTGAAGAATGTAGACACCTTGCATTGTCATTTCTTCTTTACAGCTGTCTCTTATTAATACATAACAAGAACTTTTATATATTGTAAACATATGTGAGCATATTAATATGCCTAATCTGATTATTTCATTAAAATGCTTCCCCCCACCACTGAAAACACTAAGTTACACGTTTTAAACTGTATCTTTGTTCATATACAAAATTAAAAATTACTTAACACTAATTGCTCTGGGTTCTATCAACCTGTGTAAATAGGCAAACCTTAGTATTTGAAGAATTTAAACCATGCCAGAGGAGTGTTTCTCAAACTTTAACATGTATATGAATAAAATGGGGGATCTTATTAAAATACAGATTCTGATCCAGTGGGTCTGGAAAGCCCAAGAGACTGTATTTCAAAATTCCAGCATTATCTCTTAACTTTGTGAGGTGTGTGTGTGTGTGTGTGTGTGTGTGTGTGTGTGTGTGTGTGTATTAGAGAAAGAGGGAGAATTCTGCACAATGCTGACATTACCCTTGCCAGCATGTTTCCTTCTAATTGGGTCTGGCACTCACAGGTCCTCCTCCATCCACCCAACTGAGCCAGCCCAGAACATGTAGGTTACCATGGGATCCCTGCACTTTACTGGAAAAGCCAATTGACTCTCAGCATGGAGATCGGTGGGAATTCCCTCACCTGTCCCTGTCTCAATTTCCAGCCATCAGATGCTCTGGCAGCCCAGTTGTCCTCCCCATCCCTCCTTGGTCCCAGCCTAGTAAGATGATCAATTTTCCTGCCTAGTCCCTGACTGCTCCTATTCCCTGTTCTGACACCTCCAAACACAACCCCTTTACCTTTTATTCCTTAGGTAGAAGTGACTACATTGTTTTTGTTTTGTTTTGTTTTAAATTAGCACAGAGGCTGGGAGGAGATGGTAGAGAACAAAGAAAATTCTCCTCTTTACCGCTGGGACTCCTTATGACCTTGAAAGGAATGACTATAGCCTAGCCACAATGAGCATAACCTAGCCATAATGTCATTGCCTGATGGGTTCATCTAGCCCACTGCCCAGAAAAGCCAAAGCACTGAGAACAGCAAGTTTTCACAGCAGAGAAAGAGTTTTTAAAATGCAGAGCTGACTAAGCAGAAGAATAGGAATTTATAATTACTCTTATTAGCCTCTCTGAAAATTTGGAGGCTAGGATTTTTTAAGGATAGCTTGGCAGGCAGGGGGGCTAGGGAATGGGGAATGCCAATTGGTCCCTTTGAGGGTGAAATCAGAGAGAGTTGAAGCTGTCCTCTTGAGCTGGGTCAGTTCCTGGGTGGGGGCCACAAGACCAGATAAGCCAGTTTATCAGTTTGGGTAGTGCCAACTGGTTAGTCAGAATGCAGAGGTGGAAAAATACCCCGCATACCAATCTTAGTTTTTACAATAGTGATGTTATCTACAGGAGAATTGGGGAGGTTAGGAATCTTGTGGCCTCTGGCCACATGAATCCTGAGCCATAATTTCTATTTGTTAGTTTTACAAAGGCAGTTTGGTCCCCAAGTAGGGGGTTTGTTATTTTCTCTCTCTCTTTTTTTTTAAATTAGGTTATAAACGAAATTTCTCCTACAGTTAGTTTGGCCTATGCCCAGGAATGAAAAGGGCAGCTTGTAGGTGAAGCAAGATAGAGTTGATTAGGTCAGATTTCTTTCACTGTCATAATTTTCCTGTCAGATTTTTCTCACTGTCATAATTTTTGCAAAGGTGGTTTCAATGATACAAAGCACACTGATATCCCTCACACCATGTGGTCTATGCCCTGCTCTGTGAGGCCAAGAGGGGAGTAGAACTTACCATTTTACTGATGAGAACACTGAGGACTCAGAGAGGACACTGGAGACTTGACTTGTCAGGGCCTATCGCTAACAAGTGCCCAAACCTATCCTCTTTCCATTTTATTACTCAAGTGGGATAGCACAGGTAATTTGCAATGAATTAACTTTTTAAAAATTTCTTAGGGTCTTAGGCTTTAGTCAGACAGAAAAAGAACAAAAGTTCTTTTACAGAGAAGGCATAAGTAGACCATGATCACCAGTTAGGATGTAGGACTGGCACTCTCATAGCCCATGAGTTTAATGTAAGGGCAATGGGGGCAAAGGGGCACTAAAAAGAACAGAGAGATAGGAGCAGTTCTCCTGAAAGTAGGGAAAATGAAAAAGCCAACAAATAGGCAGTTATCTTAGCAAGACTGCTGACAGCTCAAAAAAAATCCCAAAGATAAGAAAATATCTTAAAGATACAGAAGGAATTTTTAAAACTAAGTTTTAAAAAATGGCTCATAGCAAAATAATTATCTCTATTCAAAGTGGTTATTTTATCCTTTGTTTTTCTCTTGGAGGCAGGGTTGGTTGGGTAATGTAAGCCAAATAAAAGCCTTCTGTATTAAAAACAATAAAACTTTTTTGGCCATGAAACAGTAAGGCAGGGCTTTTTGTTTTTGTTTTCAATTTTTAATTTTTGTGGGTACATAGTAGGTATATATATTTATGGGTTACATGAGATATTCTGATACAGGCATGCAACATGTAATAATCACATCAGGGTAAAAGGGGTATCCGTCACTTCAGGTATTTATCCTTTCTTTGTGTTACAAACAACCAAATTATACTCTTTTAGTTATTCTTAAATGTACAGTAGATTATTTGTTGACTGTAGCCATCTTGTTGTGCTATAAATACTAGATCTTATTCATTCTACCTAATTTGATATATAATATCAAATATATATACATATATACATATATATATGTATATATATATTTTTTTTTTTGAGACAGTCTTGCTTTGTCACCCAGGCTGGAGTGCAGTGGTGAGACCTCTGCTCACTGTAACCTCTGCCTCCTGGGTTCAAGCATTTCTCCTGCCTCAGCCTCCCAAGTAGCTTAGATTACAAGCACCCACCACCACCATGCCCAGCTAATTTTTTGTATTTTTAGCAGAGATGGGGTTTCACCACGTGGCCAGGCTGGTCTCAAACTCCTGACCTTGGCCTCCAAAGTTCTGAGATTACCTAATTATGTTTTTGTACCCATTAACTATCTCCACTACTCACTACCCCCTACCCCTGGCTCTGCTCCCACCCTTCCCAGTGTCTGGTAACCATCATTCTACTCTATCTCCATGAGTTCAAGGTAGGGTTTTTTTCAAAGCCTCGGGGAGGGACACGGGGTTACTCATGCTACAGCCTTTCCTGTTTGTCATATAACTACTCCCATAAATTGACTTGATGATTTAGTTAGCATACTGCAAAAGTAAAAATTACAAAATGACCATCATTTTGCCCTTTTTGAAACATATTCAGGTAGTGAAAAGTTATGATAATAACCTCTACTGTCTACTGAGTGACTGTTAACTGCTAGACACTGTGCTTTGCATATATTATTGCTAATTCTCATGAAACTACTTTCAGGGAGTTATTATTTTCCCTGCTTTACTTATGAGGAAATAGGCTCAGAGGGACTGAGCAAACTTGCCTGAGATCACACAGCTAGTATGTGGTTGAGCTGGTCTGACTCCATGACTTGTGCTCTTTCTATTCTGTTCCTTTCTCATTCAATAGACAAACATGGAAAATATTATAGACCATGGATTTCATTAATCTTTTCCTTTAATTGTAAATAATAAAAATGTTATTTGAAAAATAGAGAACTATAATACATGATCTACATTGTATAGAATCTGGCCAGGAGCCATGGCTCGCGCCTGTAATCTCAGCACTTTGGGAGGCTAAAGTGGGCAGGTCATTTGAGGCCAGGAGTTCCAGACCAGCCTAACCAACATGGTGAAACCCTGTCTCTACTAAAATACCAATGTGTATATATATATATATATAACTTTATATATATATATATATACACTTTATATATATATACACACACACACACATATATATACTTTATATATATATATGTATATATATATATATATATATATATAAATGTCGAAGGGCTTTAAAAAGCATATATATACACACATATATATATACTTTGTATATATACATATGCGTGTATATATATAAAGTATATATATATGTACTTTATATGTGTGTGTGTGTATATATATATATACTTTAAGTTTTGGGGTACATGTGCAGACTGTGAAGGTTTGTTACATAGTTATACACGTGCCATGGTGGTTTGCTGCATCCATCACCCCATCATCTGCATTAGGTATTTCTCCTAATGCTATCCCTCCCCTACTCCCCCACCCCCCAACAGGCCCCAGTGTGTAATGTTCCCCTCCCTGTGTCCATGTGTTCTCATTGTTCAACTCCCAGTTATGAGTGAGAACATGTGGTGTTTGGTTTTCTGTTCTTGTGTTAGTTTGCTGAGAATGATGGTTTCCAGCTTCATCCATGTTCTTGCAAAGGACATGAACTCATCCATTTTTTAATGGCTGTGTAGTATTCCATGGTGTGTATGTAGGCACCTAGTTTTAATAATCCCATTGTTTTCACTTCAACAGGTAAAATCAGGCAGCATCTTTGACAATTTCTTTCTTACAAATGATGAAGAGTTTGCTGAAGAAGTTGGAAATAAGACCTGGGGAATAAAAAAAGTAAGATATTCCCCCACTCTGGATTCCGAATGTCTGACTCCTCAGTTGTTTACCATTCTTTGCATTTCAAAAATCAGCCACATAGTCTTTGTCTCATTTCTGGTCACTTGGCCCTGAGAGGTGGGAGAAAGAACTCATGTTCACTGGACATCTATAACTTTGCACCTGTGGCTCTGTCAGCACTTTCCAAAAGTTATCCCACTTAGTCCTAAAACAACCCAGCAAGACAGATATTATTATTGCTATTTTTCAGATGTAGGAACTGAGATTCAGAGTATAAAGTACCCAGAGTCATCTGCAGCCTTTGACTTATTGAAGTTTTGCCTTCCCTTTTGAGTCACAAACTATAAGAGTCTCCTATATTTTTCTTTATAATTTAACTTTTCATGTTTATTATATTTTTAACATGCTAAAGTCTACTCTTATATAGGATGTAGAATTGTTGAAATATGGTAATTATACTATCCAAGCCTTGATGTATCAGTTTCTGAGAAGAGGCTATTCAAGTCTTTAGCTACAATTATGCATCTATTTTCCCCTGCAGTTTCTCTCTCTCTCTCTCTCTCTCTCTGTGTGTGCATATATGTATATGTATGTATATTTATATCTATATCTGTAAGAGACAGAGTCTTGCTCTGTCTGCACAGAGTGCAGTGGCATTGATCGTGGCTCACTGCTGCTTCAAATTCGGCTCTAGCAATTCTCCCACCTTAGCCTCTCGAGTAGCTAGGACTACAGAAGTGCAGAAGTGTGCCACCACACTCAGCTAACTTAAAAACAAATTTTTTTAAGGATGGGATCTTGCTATGTTGTCCAGACTGGTTTCAAACTCCTGGCCTCCCATGCTCCTTTTGTGTGTCAGACTGCCTGCTCTAGTGCATTGATCTAGAAGGGAGCTACTGAGCTCATTTTCTTTTTCTTTTTTTTGTTTGCTTTTTGGTTTTTGCTGTTGAGACAGAGTCTTGCTCTGTGGCCTAGGCTGAAGTGTGGGGATGAGAATACAGCTCACTACAGACTCAAGCCCCCAGGCTCAAGTGATCCTCCTCCCTCAGCCTCCCAAGTAGCTGGGACTACAGGTGCATGCCACCATGCACCTGTTAATTGTTTTTTGAATGTTTTTGTAGAGACAGGTTCTTGCCGTGTTGTCCAAGCTGGTCTTGAGCTCCTGGGCTCAAGCAATCCTCCTGCCTCGGCCTCCCAAAGTCTTGAAATTACAGGCCTAAGCCTATTTTCTGATGGATGACTATGAGAAAGAAGGAAGGTGATGAGTGCTGTTTACCAGCTTCCCTGCCCTCCTAGAACTATTTTATGGGTGGAGTGATACTTGGACAATGGCCTCATGACAGTGACAAGCTCTAACCAGATGTCCTGGTTCTGCAGGAAGGTCCATTCAAAACAGGTTTGTGGCCAGTACTTGATTACCCAATAGGCAGATTAAGCTTATGCTTGGAGCACCTCCAAAAACACAGGCACAAAAAACAAGTTTTTTTTTTTAAAGAACTTTGATACTTAATATTTCCTTTAAAAAAATCATTCAAGGGCCAGGTGTGGTGGCTCAGCCTGTAATCCCAGCACTTTGGGAGGCTGAAGTGGGTGGATCATTTGAGGTCAGAAATTCGAGACCAGCCTGGCCAACATGGTGAAACTCCGTCTCTACTGAAAATATAAAAATTAGCCAGGCATGGTGTCCTGTGCCTATAATCCCAGCTACTTGGGAGGCTGAGCCAGTAGAATCACTTGAACCTGGGAGGTGGAGGTTGCAGTGAGCCAAGATCAGGCCACTGGATTCCAGCCGGGGTGATGGCATGAGATACCGTCTAAAAAAAAAAAAATTGAAGTGGTCATTCTGGGAAAAATTATTAGACCTTCTAATACATTTTAGTCTGGTTTTGTCTTGTTTTACTTTAGGATTATATTTAAAGTTGTTTTGTGAAGGCACTTTTTCATATTGATTAAGAGTTTGAATTTTGGAGCTAGACTGCTTCAGTTCAAATCCAGGCTCCATTATTTAGTAGTTTTATGAATTTAGGCAAGTTATTTCACCTCTCTTCATCAAGTGGAGAATAATGATAGCCTCTATCTTATAAGTTTCTGGTATATAATAAGTGCTCAATACATGGTAGCTATTATTATTAAGCCATACATTCACTTGACAAGTACTTGAGTTTAACGCACTGTTGTAGACGCTGGGGATATAGCAGTGAAATAAAATAGGGAAGCTTCTACCTTCATGGGGCTTACTTTCAGTTTGGGAAGACCAACAAGAAACATATAAGGAAGTCCGAACCTCAGATCCCTCATCTAGAAAGTAGAACAAGTAACATACCTCATACATTGCTGTGAGGAATATAAATAATGTGTGTAGACTGCCTGTTATAGCACCATGGTTAGCAATGCAGTAGGCATTCAATAAATGTTTGATGAATTGAAACCAATTTTATTTATAAACAAACTACACACACACACACACACACACACACACACATTTCTATTCACCCTACACATACTGAAACTTTGTATGTAAATAAACACTATCCCAGAAATCTTAAGACTGTGGGAAGGCTGGGCCCCGTATCTCACGCCTGTAATCCCAGCACTCTGGAAGGCTGAGGTGGGTGGATCTCCTGAGCTGAGGAGTTCAAGACCAGCCTGGGCAACATGGCAAAACCCTGTCCCTACAAAAAATACAAAAAAAATTAGCCAGGCATAGTGGTGTGTGCCTGTGTTCCCAGCTACTCGGGAGGCTGAGGTGGGAAGACCACTTGAGCCCAGGAGGCAGAGGTTGCAATGAGCCAAGATGGTGCCACTGCACTTGAACTTGGGTGACAGAGCAAGACCCTGTCTCAAGAAAGAAAGAGAGACAGAGAGAGAGAGAAAAAGAAAGAAAGAGAAAAGAAAGCAAGAGAGAAGAAGAAAGAAAGTGGGAAGACCAGATATTTCTATTGGTTAATTTTGTTTATACTCTCTGTAAATTATTTTGAAATTCCACATTCTAAACAGGACCTAGAGAAGCAAGGGTGAGAACTGTATGAAGAAATTGAAAAAAGAAAGTAGGCAGAAGAGGCTAAGAAGAAAAAGGAAAAGGAGAAGGAAGAGGAAGATGACATTTGGGGAATTGAAGCAGAGGGAAATGAACTGTATTCCACTACAGAGCCAGGAAATGACAGGCAGATGCAGGAATATGATGCTGACAGGGCATTTCTGGGTAAAAATGAAGAAGTCCTTGTTGACCAAAAGGATGAACTATAACTGGGATTGTGGAGGCAAATTTAGGAGGAGAAATATTCATGAGGTTGGTATAATTTGGGGAGCAAAATAACTTACTTTTTTGAAATAAACTTTGGATTTGCACTTCCATCCCACTCCCTTTGCTCTGTGTGATCTGGGGAAAGTCACATTACCTCTTGGGGCTTCTATTTCCTTATTAGTGGAAAGGGAGTGATCATTTCTCTTTTATGAGGTTGTAGGGATTAAATGAACTAATATATGTAAAGTGCCTGATATAAATATGTAGTGAAAAAATGCTATCACTACTATCATTATTATGGTGTTTATGAAATTAGTTATCAGTAAATAAACTTCTGTATAAACTTAATCCTCACTTTCAATTTATCCCAGGACACCCAGGGATTTTATTTTGTTTAAATGTATGGGGCCAGGCACAGTGGCTCACACCTGTAATTCCAGCACTTTGGGAGGCTGAGATGGGTGGATCACCTGAGGTCACGAGTTTGAGACCAGCCTGCCCAACATGGTGAAACCCTGTCTCTACTAAAAATACAAAAAATTAGCTGAGCTTGTGGTGGGTGCTTGTAATCACAGCTACTCGGGAGGCTGAGGCAGGAGCATTGCTTGAACCCAGGAGGCGGAGGTTTCAGTGAGCCGAGATCGTGCCATTGCACTCCAGCCTGGGCAACAAGAGTGAAACTCTGTCTCAAAAAAAACAAAAATAAAATACAAAATAAATACATATATTAGTATTTACTGAGCAGTGCTGATGGTTATACTTGTGGACAGATGACGTTTTCCTCTTGCACATGTATCAAGCACTTAACAACTAGATTTCCTCCTAACATAAGAAAAAACACTTTGTGAAAATCCATTTGCTTTTCTGCTGTTTTGTACCCTAACTTTTAAATAATTGTCACTTGTTTGCAAGCTTGCTAATCCCACAATTATTTTTTTCTGTACTACCTGCTCACACATCATCATGCAGATTCTTATAGCTCTTTATAGATTAGAAAGCACTTTGCCATAAATTCACGGAGCTTCTACAACGTGCTCATCTAATCCTCATAGCAGCCATTGTAGAGGATACCATTCTTATCTTCATTTTACAGATGTGGAAACTGCTCAGAGTGGGTAAGTCACTTGCTCAAGGTTAAACAGCTAGTAAGGGAAAGGACCAGAGTCTCGAGCTTGTCTGGTTTCAAAGTTTATACTTCCATAAAACAATAACTCAAAGCACTATAAAATAAAACAGTTTATCCTTCCACTGCACCAGGCTGCGGAATGAGTGAGTGGATATCTATTGCTATAGAAAACATAAAGTAGGCAACACTCCACATGGAAAAAAAAAATTCCTTTTTAAGTGTGTTTTGTTTTGTTTTGAGACAGAGTCTTGCTCTGTTGTCCAGGCTGGAGTGCAGTGGCACAATCTCAGCTCACTTGAATCCACCTCCTGGGTTCAAGCAATGCTCCTGCCTCAGCCTCCTGAGTAGCTTGGGACTATAGGTGACCACATCTGGCTAATTTTTATATTTTTATTACACATGGTATTTCACCGTGTTGGCCAGGCTGGTCTCTTACTCCTGACCTCAAGTAATCTGCCCATTTCAGCCTCCCAAAATGCTGGGATTACAAGCATTAGCCAGTGTACCTGGCCTTCAAGTGTATTTTTAAATAATTGTATTCGACAGCCACAGAGTCAGACCCACAGACATGGCTGTCATACAGTTCAGTAAATGATAAGCCAGGGCTACAAATAGGATCTGCAATGTAGCAGATGCCCAGTAAAAACTAGTTGAAAAAATGAACAAAACTCTGCCTCGTGGTTTTAGTGGTTTGAGAAAAGACTTCATGAAGGAAGTGACTTTTGAGTCAAATCTTAAAGAATGCATGAGTATGCATCTTTTGGGGAAGGTTAAAAAAAAGAATGCATGAGTCTGCCCAAAGGAAAAGCGGATGTGTGGACCAGATTTTAGAGTCAAAGAGCAGAACACCAGACAGGAAGTAGGGTGCTGAGGTCAGGAAGGAGCAGATAAGAACTTCTTCCTTCCTCCCTGTAGACTGGTGCCTGGTATGGTTTCTAGATCTTACAATCTTTGGAATATTCTGGTTTGGAAAAATTGACTTTATACCTATTTCTACAGCCTAAGAGTCTTTTTGTTGTGAAAAAGAGCTAAGCTTCAAGGGCTGAGTCTAAATATTTTGTTTTGGGGCTGGAGGACTGGTGTGGATGGTGATTTATATTTTAGGAATGCCAGTCTGATATGAGCATTGTTTATTATAAATGTCTGCTCTGACTTTGGGAGGCTGAGGTGGGCAGATCATGAAGTCAGGAGTCCAAGACCAGCCTGGCCAACATAGTGAAACCCTGTTGCTACTAAAAATATAAAAATTGGCCAGGTGTGGTGGCTCACACCTGTAATCCAGCACTTTGCGAGGCTGAGGCAGGTGGATCTGAGGTCAGGAGTTCGAGACCAGTCTGACCAACATGGTGAAACCCTGTCTCTACTAAAAATACAAAAGTAGCCAGGCGTGGTGGCATGTACCTGTAATCCCAGCTACTCGGGAAGCTGAGGCGGGAGAACTGCTTGAACCCGGGAGGTTGAGGTTGCAGTGAGCCGAGATCATGCCATTTGCACTCTAGCCTGGGCAACAAGAGTAAAATTCTGTAAAAAAAAAAACAAAATTTAGCTAGGTGTGGTGGTAGATGCCTGTAGTCCCAGCTGCTTGGGAGGCTGAGGCAGGAGAATTGCTTGAACCTGGGAGGCAGAGATTGCAGTGAGCTGAGATTTTACCACTGCACTCCAGCTGGGCGACATAGGGGAACTCTGTCTCAAAAAAAAAAAAAAAAAAAAAAAAGCCTGCTCTGATTGCTCAGGTGTATGCTCTACCAATTGTTACATATTTTCAGTATCACCAGATAAAGATATTTTCAGGCAGGATTTTGTAAGCCTTGTTAACAGTAAGGATTCATTTGAATATATTTTTTAGATCTGCTGTTCTCACCTTTGATAAATGTTCTTTTGCCTTTTATTTTTATAGATTGTGCATACACTATTTCAGAAAGTACGGTAGGCCAGGCACGGTGGCCCACACCTGTAATCCCAGCACTCTGGGAGGGATCACTTGAACTCAGGAGTTGCAGACCAGCCTAGGCAACGTAGTGAAACCCTATCTCCACAAAAAATTTAAAAATTACCTGGGCATAGTGGTGCATGCTTGTAGTCCCAGCTACTCTGAAGTTAGAGGATTACTTGAGCCCAGGAGTTCAAGGCTTCAGTGAGCTGAGATGATGCCACTGTATTCCAGCCTGTGCAACAGAGCAAGACCTTGTCTCAAAACAAAACAAAACAAAACACAAAACCAGGCAGGGCGTGGTGGCTAACACCTGTAATCTCAGCACTTTAGGAGGTTGAGGTGGAAGGATCACTTGAGCCCAGGAGATCAAGACCAACCTGGGGAACACAGCAAGACTCTGTCTCTAAAAAACCAAAATTAAAAAAAAAAAAAAAAAAGAAATGGTAATTTTAACAAGAAAAAAATGCATGCATAATTCTACCCATTCTGCACATAGATTTTGAAATTTTTTGTTTCTTTCCAGGATACATCTTTTGAACACCACCACTCTGCCACTGAGCCATACTCCTCCAGATGAATTTTTTAAAAATTGTGATTGTAAATTTAATTTTGAAAATTAATAGATATTCAGTATAGAAACCTGGAGTCAACATATGTATTAGGAAGAAAGTTATAACTCAAGATGGAGTAAAGAAAAAAAAGAAAATAAGGAAGAAAGTTAATATTATTGTATAATATACAATGTTATTGTATTTCTTTCCAGTTTTGAGGATTTAATTAATCACACTACTTAGTACATGGTACTTTTATCATCTTTGGTTGGTGACAATGTCACGTCTAAATTTTATTTTATTATATATATATAAATTTGAGAAAGAATCTCACTCTGTCATCCAGGCTAGAGTTGTAGTGGTGCAATTTTGGCTCACTCATTGCAGCCTTGACCTCCCTGGCTCAAGGCGATCCTCCTACCTCAGCCTCCTGAGTAGCTGGGACTACAGCTGCAGCTGCACACTACTATGCCCAGCTAATTTTTGTATTTTTAGTAGAGTTGGGGTTTCGTTATGTTGCCCAGGCTGGTTTCAAACTCCTGGGCTAAGGTGATCCACCTGCCCTAGCCTCCCAAAGTGCTGGGATTCACAGGTAAACCACAATGCTCAACTTATTCGTTTATTTTTTTCTTTTATTCCCTTTCTGTTTCCCACTTAGACAACTAAGTTTTATTTAAAGTATCTGTTTTTATTTGTATCTGTTCTTACAAAAAGTGAATTTTTGTTTTGTATGAATGTATTTTTAATTTCTGTAAATAGCATAATGTTTTAATCTCATTTTGTTTCTTCATATTTTTCACTGAGTACTGTTTTAAAATGCATTCATGTTGCTGTGTATGCATCTAATCCATTGCTTTTGATTGTTGCATAATACTTTGCATTACAACATCTACCACATTTTGGCTATCTTGTTTCTGTATGATAGCCAGGTTGCCTTTGAGTCCCCACTACCATGCAGTGAATATTTTAAGGCAGAACCCCTATATGCCTGCATAAGAATTTCTTTGGAATATATCCCAGGAGTTGAACTGCAAGCTCATAGAGTGTATGAGTTCTAAATTTGCATATTTTATGTCAGATTGTGCTCTACAAAGGCTGTACCAGTCCATACTCCCACCAGAGTTCCAGCATCCCCACAACTCCACCAGCTGGCATCAAGCATTCTAATTTCTTTAGCTTAGTAGATGTAAAAGAATAGTACGTTGCTGTTTTAATTAGCATTTCTGTGGTTCTTTGGGCATCTCTTCATATGCCTTTTGATTTTTGGAATTACTCTCTGTTTATATCTTTTTTTCTCTCTCTTTTTTTTTTGGTGATAATGTTTGTGCCAACTATTTGTATATTTTGCTTTTTTTCCTAAGGTTTGCTGCCCTCTTATTTATTCACTAGATATTTGTGTGTTTCGTATTTCAAAAATATTCTCCCATTCTCTTATCTAGTTATGTTGTCTCTTATCTAGTTATTTTGTTCAACAATGTTGTTTGTTGGGCCAGGCACGGTGGCTCACGCTTATAATCCCAGCACTTTGGGAGGCCGAGGTGGGTGGATCACGAGGTCAAGAGATGGAGACCATCCTGGCCAACATGGTGAAACCCTGTCTGTACTAAAAAATACAAAAATTAGCTGGGTGTGGTGGCACATACCTGTAGACCCAGCTACTCGAGGGCTGAGGCAGGAGAATTGCTTCAACCTGGGAGGTGGAAATTGCAGTGAGCTAAGATCACGCCACTGCACTCCAGCCTGGCACCTGGTGACAGAGCAAGACTCTGTCTCAAAAAAAATATATATTCTTTGTTGAACAGAAATTCTTAATTTTAATGCCATTATATTCATTAATATTTTTTTCTTACAGGCCAGGTGTGGTGGCTCACTCCTGTAATTCTAGCACTTTGGGAGGCCAAGGCGGGAGATTGCTTGAGCTCAGGAGTTCGAGACCAGCCTAGGCAACAAGGTGAAACCCTATCTATACAATAAATACAGAAAATTAGCCAAGCATGGTGGCGCATACCTGTAGACCCAGTTACTACTTCGGGGGCTGAGGTGGGAGGATCGCTTGAGCCCAGGAGGTTGAGGCTGCAGTGAGCTGAGATTGTGCCACTGCATTCCAGCCTGGGTGACAAAGTGAGAGCCTGTCTCAAAAAAAAAAATTGCCTTACACTTTGTGCATTTGAAGTTTTGCCTTCCCTTTCCAGTCATAAACCATAATTATCTCATATATTTTTATGTGTAACTTTGCTTTTCAAATTTATTATGGTTTTGTTTATTTTTTTTTATTTTGCTTTTTGTTTTGTTTTGTTTTTGAGATGGAGCCTTGCTCTGTCACCAGGCTGGGGTGCAATGGTGCGATCTCGGCTCACTGCTACCTCCACCTCTTAGGTTCAAGTGATTCTTCTGCCTCAGCCTCCTGAGTAGCTGGGGCTACAGGTGTGCACCACCACACCCGGCTAATTTTTGTATTTTTAGTAGAGATGGGGTTTCACCATGTTGGCCAGGATGGTCTCGATCTCTTGACCTTGTGATCCACCCACCTTAGCCTCCCAAAGTGTTGGGATTATAGGCGTGAGCCACTGTGCCCAGCCCACATTTATTATGTTTTTAACCCTCCTAGAGTCTACTCTTATAGGATATAGAATTGTTGAAATATGGTAATTATACTATTCAAGCGTTGGTATATCAGTTTCTGAGAGAGGGATGTTAAAGTATTCAGCTACAATTACGCATCTCTCGATCTTTCTCTGCAGTTGTTTTATGTGTGTGTTTGTGTGTGCGTAGCTGGAAGGCAGTGACATGATCATGGCTCACTGTGACCTCAAACTCCTGGGCTCAAGTGATCCTCCAACCTCAGTCTCCTGAGTAGCTAGCACTACAGAATTGTGCCACCATGCTGGTTAATTTTTATTTTATTTTTTATAGAGATGTGGTCTTGCTGTGGTGCTTGTCTTGAACTCCTGGCCTTAAGTTATCTTCCCAACTCAGCTTCCCAAAGCACTGGGATTATAGGTGTGACCCACTGCACCTGGCTCAGTTCTGTATATTTTAAATTTTTTTTTTTTTTTTGAGACAAGGTCTCACTCCTGTCACCCAGGCTCAGGTGACTGTCCCACTTCAGCCTCTCAAGAAGTTGGAACTACAGGTGTATGCCACCATGCCTGGATAACTTTTTTTTTTTTGTATTTTTAGTAGAGACAGGGTTTCACCATGTTTGTCCAGGCTGAGTTCTGTATATTTTAAGACTGTATGATTAGGTGCATCTATGTGTTTTGCCTACTGTATCTATGTATTTTTCCATTGTTCCTTTTAAGAAAAAACAATGACTTTTAATCTCATCTTTTGAAACTAAAATTCCTCTTTGACAGACACTAAGATCACAAACCAGTTCACATTTGCCTGGTTTGTCTTTTTATTTTTAATCTATCTCTTTATGTTTGAAGTATGTATCTTGGTCAGACATGGTGGTTCACGTCTGTAATCCAAGCACATTGGGAGGCCAAGGCAGGCAGATCACTTGAGGTCAGGATTTTGAGACAAGACTGGCCAACATGGTGAAACCTTGTCTCTAGTAAAATTACAAATATTAGCTGAGCGTGGTGGCGGGAACCTGTAATCCCAGCTACTCGGGAGGCTGAGGCAGGAGAATCGCCTTAACCTAGGAGGTGGAGGTTGCAGTGAGAGAGGTCAGGCTACTACTCCAGCCTGGGCGACTCAAAAAAAAAAAAGTATGTCTCTTAAAGTGAGTTTACTGTTGGATGTAATTTTAAAAAATCTAACTGGTAAGATTCACTTATTTACATTTTATGTTATTATTATATATTAATATTTAGTTCTATCCTCCATTTACTGTACATTCTTTTTTATTTTCAATCTCCATTTCTGCTTTTCATTAAATAGGCTGAATTATCTTCTGCTGGCTTAAAATTTATACATAATATTGTTTTCCTATGGTGGTAGCCCTTAACTTCAGACTCACACCCATGGGCTTAAGAGAGCTTCTCCCTCTCTACAGTTTGAACAAAAGCCCACACAAAAGTTCAAGTTTGGTTCTCAAAGAGTCAGGTGTTGATTGAATCTATGTTGCTAAGCAAGGGGTATTTGATCCTCAAAGGAAACAGAGTGCCAGTCCCAAAAGAAGGGGAAATGGAGGCTAAGAGATTGGAAAACGGTATATGTTCACATCTTTCTTTTTTTTTTCTTGTGACACTATAATCCTGGGGCAAGGATTCCTGGCCCAAATTCTGAAGACATCAGGCTGGGAGAGGAATAATAGTTTCTCCAAGGAAACAGATCAACTTAATGTACATCAGAGATGAGAAAGAACCTGCACTTAAACTAGTCACAATGGTCACAATGTAGCAGAATGGAAATTGGTAAATGTTCAATAAGTGTCTGATGAACTTGAGATCTTCTCCTAGGCCAAATTATATATAATCCTGTTAATCCTACCACAACTCCAAGAGGAGGCAGGTCTTCTTACAACCTCCATGCTTTATGCAAGATTTTGAGGCTCAGAGAATTTAAGTGACCTGGCAAAAGTCACACATCTAACTCAAAGCAGAGGAGAAACTGGAGCCATGTTTGGTATCACTGCACCAAGCTTTCGACTGTGTGCAGTCTGGCCAGTCTACTAGTAAGTTAGCTGCCTCAGGACTGTAGTCCTCTTTGGATGAAAACTGACTCCTAGGTCAAATATAATGTTGACAACTTGCCCATTCATTATTCCTGAGGAATGAAAATCAATTATATGTGCACACAGCTGTCTGGACTAGGACTGGGAATATGACCCAAAGGCAAGGAACCCATGGGTTTGCCAATGACGTACAAAAGTGTCTTGACTCCTAAAATATGAGTTGGACAAATCAATATTTCTCTCTCAGGAATTTGAATCAGGTAGCATGAGGTGATTGAGGCAATTAGCAGCAATAAAAACTATGACTAACAGGCTGTAAAAAGGGAGGCCTTAGGGTTGCGTAGGGGTATGTGTGGGAGGAGATGGAGTGTGGGTCATGACAGGCCAAAGTGATAAAGAAGCAGAAATTATGAATGAACAAATCTATGAAGTAGAAAAGATAATATATGTATAGACAACAAATATTTCTAGAGTTCTTTCTAAAAGCTGGAAACTGTGTTTGGCTCTGAACATAATGAAAGTGACTAAGACACAGCCTCTGCCTTCACAGCATTTAATTTTAGTGAGGAAGAGAGACAAACAACCAACCAAACAAATAAATAGTTACAATTTTTTTTTCTGAGATGGAGTCTCACTCTGTTGGCCCGCCTGGAGTGCAATGGCATGATCTTGGCTCGCTGCAACCTCTGCCTCTCAGGTTCAAGCAATTCTTCTGCCTCAGCCTCCTGAGTAGCTAGGATTGCAGGTGCGCACCACCATGCCTGGCTAATTTTTTTTGAGATGGAGTCTCATTCTGTTGCCTAGGCTGGAGTGCAGTGGTGCAATCTCTGCTTACTGCAGCCTCTGCCTCCTAGGTTCAAGCGATTCTCCTGCCTCAGCCTCCCAAGTAGCTGGGATTACAGACATCCACCACCACGCCTGGCTAATTTTTGTATTTTTAGTAGAGACTGGGTTTCACCATGTTGGCCAGGCGGGTCTTGAATTTCTAACCTCAAGTGATCCGCCCACCTCAGCCTCCCAAAGTGCTGGGATTACAGGCGTGAGCCTGTAACACATCAGGTGTTGACCACACCTGGCCAACAAATTGTTTTAAAGGATAAGAAGAAAACAAACATGAGGCCAAGATGGAACATATCAGGAAGCAACCTACTTAAGAAATAGCATGGTTCTAATTAAAGGTGTCCAGCTTAAAAAAAGAAAAATTAAATAATGATTTAAAGAAGAAATGGCAGGGAGAGTCTCTCAGGACAGAAAATTAAAATGAAACCTGAAGAATGAGAAGGATCCAGCTGTGTGAAGATCAGAGAAAAGAATATTTTATGTTTTTCAGAATAGGGGATTTAAAAGAAAAAAAAGAAGAATATTTGAGGTAGAGGATGTTTAAAGCCTGCTGGCGGGAAAGAGTTTATCATGTTCAAGGATGATAATGGGGTTTGTGGGGGCAAAAGCCATGTGGATGCAGCAAAGGAAAAGAAAGGGAAGCATTAGATGAGTCTGGAAGTGTGGGCAGACGACAGGTCACGCAGGCCTCTGCAGGCCTTGGTAAGGAGTTGGGAATTTTGTTCCAGTGTAGTGAGAACCCATCAAATATTTGATGCTAGGTAGTGACATGATAGCATAGTATGGTAGATAAGCTTGAAGGCTGAGGTCAGCCTGGGTTCAAACCTAAGTTCTACCATTTACTGGCTGTGTGTCCAAGGCTGTGTGACCTTGGGCTGATCACTTAGTCTCTCTGTGCCCTAGTTTCCTTATCTGTAAAATTGAGGTAGATTTGGGTTTTACTTCATGGAGTTGTTGTATAGATTAGATGTATGTAAAACAGTTCCTGGCACATAATAGACACTAATAAATGTAAGCTTGTATTATTATTTTGTTTTTAGAAAGTACATTGTAGCTAGTGTATGGACAATGAACATGGGGGAAAAAAAAAGAGAGTAAAGAATAGATGAAGGGAGGCCAGTGATGAGGCTCATGAGTAGCCTGGGTAAGAGATAATGAGCGAAGTGATGGTGGAGAGAAATGGACTAATTTGACATAATTTTGGAGGTAAAATTTTCATATTTTACAGATGGATTGGACATGGGGGTTAAGGAAAATGGAAGAATCAAGAATAACTTCTAGGTTTCTGGCTAGACTAATCAGGGGGATGGAGGTGACATTTACTGAGATTAGGAGCCTGGGCAAAGTAGGTTTGTCAGGGAAATTAGGAGTTCTATTTTAGACATGTTAAACCTGAGATGTCTTGAGACATCCAAGTGGCTGTCTATTAGACAGTTGGTTATACATTTTGGAGAGCAGAAGAGAGGTCTTAGATGAAGATATAAATTTGGAAGTCATTAGCATGATCAGCATTTGAAGACACAGAAATAGTTGAGATCATCTAGGAAGAGAGTTTGCAGAGAGAAGTAAAGGGGGCCAAGAAGAGTCCTAAGGAGCAGCAGATTTTAGGGTGGTGGAATAGACAGGGAGAGAGACGACAGATCTTTGAAGAGAGAGTAAACCAAAAGAATGTGGTATCACAAAAACCAACAGAGGAGAGTGTTTCAGGAAAATTGGAGGGGTCAGCTTAGTGTACAAAGGTCAAATAAGACTAAGAAAAATATTGGTTGGTCACTGATGATCTTGGCAGGAGTAGGGTCAGTGAAGTGGGCAGTCTAAGTAAGAATTAAGTAAGTTGAAGAATGAATTAGAAGTGTGCTTGCTTTGACAGCACATATGCAAAAAAAATGGAACAATGCAGAGAAAATTGACTCCTAAACAAGGTTGACACATATCTGTGAAGCATTCTATGTACTTTTTATATGGATTTTAATCTTGCAACAATGTTTACCTTTACATATTTTAAAAAAGAATTAAATCAACAAGAATGGAAGGGATCCTAAAACTGAATATAAACAGAAAAAAGTGAGCCAAACTATATTTAAATAAGTAATATAATCATTCTGAAGGAAAAAAACAAACTAATCCAAATACTTTTGAACACAGTACTTGAATATACACCTTTTGTCTAAAAACAAAATAAAACTGCAAACCAATCTTGAACCCTGTTTAGTAGGTTGTTTTTGTTAGCAGAATGGATGTAGAAATTATATTTTGCATATATCAAAAATTTTTATTATTTATTTATCTATCTATCTATTTTTGAGATGGAGCTGTGCTCTGTCGCCCAGGCTGGAGTGCAGGGGCACTATCTTGGCTCACTGCAACCTCCGCCTCCCAGGTTCAAGCATTTCTCCTGCCTCAGCCTCCCAAGTAGCTGAGATTATAGACATGTGCCACCATGACTGGCTAATTTTTGTATTTTTTAGTAGAGATGGGGTTTTGCCATGTTGGCCAGGCTGGTCTCGAACTCCTGAACTCAAGTGATTTGCCCACCTCAGCCTCCCAAAGTGCTGGGATTACAGGTGTGAGCCATCATGCCTGGTCTATCATTTTAAATAAATGAATAAAGACACTGATGTTGTTGAGAGCCAGAGTTCTTACTGTGAGAAAAAGGAGATGCAAATAAGGAGTAGGAGAAAGAACGCTGTGGTGTTAAATTGGAATTAAAGTATCAGTAATTAATTCTTAATTTAAAATGGTTGAACAGGGATGGGTGCAGTGGCTCATGCTTGTAATACCAGCACTTTGGGAGGCCAAGGCAGGAGGATTGCTTGAGGCCAGAAGATTGAGATTAGCCTGGGCAACATAGTGAGACCCCATCTCTATAAAGAATTTAAAAATATTAGCTGAGTGTAGTGGCCTGTAGTCCTAACTTATTCCAGAGGCTGAGTTGAAAGGATCACTTGAGCCCAGGAGTTCAAATCTGCAGTGAGCCATGATAGCATCACTGCACTCCCACCTGGGCAACAGAGTGAGATCCTGTCTCTGTTAAAAACAATAATAATAGCAGTGGCTGGCAAGATGGCCTAATAGGAATAGCTCCGAAGTACCCAGCTCATCTCAATGTGACTGGTTAGACAGTGGGTGCAGCCCCTGGAGGGTGATCCAAAGCAGGGTAGGGCGTTGCCTCACCCAGGAAGTACAAGGGGTTGGGGAACTCCCTCCCCTAGCCAAGGGAAGCCATGAAGGACTGTGCCATGAGGAATTGTGCACTCCAGCCCAGATACTACACTTTTGCCATGGCCATCGCAACTCACAGACCAGGAGATTCCCTTGGGTACCTACACCACCAGGGCCCTGGGTTTCAAGCACAAAACTGGGCGGTCATTTGGGCAGACACCAAGCTAGCTGCAGGAGTTTTTTTTTCCATACTCCAGTGGTGCCTGGAGCACCAGCAAGACAGGACTGTTCACTCCCCTAGAAAGTGGTCTGAAGCTAGGGAGCCAAGTGGTCTAGCTCAGCGGATCCCACCCCTATGGAGCCCAGCAAGCTAAGATCCATTTGCTGGAAATTCTCACTTCAAGCACAGCAGTCTGATGTTGGAGCTTGGTGGGGGGAAGGGGCACATGCCGTTACAGAGGCTTGAGTAGGTGATTTTTCCCTCACAATGTAAACAAAGCCACCAGAAGTTCAAACTGAGTGGAGCCCACCACAGCTTGGCAAAGCCATTGTAGGCAGATTGCCTCTCTAGATTCCTCCTCTCTGGGCAGGGGATCTCTGAAAGAAAGGCAGCAGCCCCAGTTAGGAGTGTATAGATAAAACTCCCATCTCCCTGGGACAGAACACCTGATGGAAGGGATGGCTGTGGGCACAGCTTCAGCAGACTTAAATGTTCCTGCCTGCCAGCTCTGAAGAGAGCAGTGGATCTCCCGGCACAGCGCTCGAGTTCTGCTAAGGGACAGACTGCCTCCTCAAGTGGGTCCCTGGCCCCTGTGCCTCCTGATGGGGAGACACCTCCAGCAGGGGTTGATAGACACCTCATACAGGAGAGTTCTGGCTGGCATCTGGGGGGTACCCCTCTGGGACAAAGCTTCTAAAGGAACAGGCAGCAATCTTTGCTGTTCTGCAGCCTCTGCTGGTGATATCCAGGCAAACAGGGTCTAGAATGGACCTCCAGCAAACTCCAGCAGACCTGCAGCAGAGGGGCCTGACTGTTAGAAGGAAAACTAACAAACAGAAAGGAATAGCATCAACATCAACAAAAAGGACATGCACACAGAAACCGCATCTGAAGGTAACCAACATCAAAGACCAAAGATAGGTAAATCCACGAAGATGAGGAAAAATCAGCACAAAAAGGCTGAAAATTCCAAAAATCAGAATACCTTCTCTCCAGAGGATCACAACTCCTTACCAGCAAGGGAACAAAACCAGATGGAGAATGAATTTGATGAACTGACAGAAGTAGGCTTCAGAAGGTGGGTAATAACAAACTTCTCTGAGCCAAAGGAACATGTTCTAACCCAGTGCAAGAAAGCTAAGAACCTTGTAAAAAGGTGAGAGGAATTGCTAACTAGAATAACCAGTTTAGAGAAGAACATAAAAGACCTGATGGAGCTGAAAAACATAGCACAAGAACTTCATGAAGCTTACACAAGTATCAGTAGCCAAATCAATGAAGCAAAAGAAACGATATCAGAGACTGAAGATCAACTTAATGAAATAAAGCATGAAGACAAGATTAGAGAAAAAAGAATGAACAAAGCCCCCAAGAAATATGGGACTATGTGAAAAGACCAAACCTATGTTTGATGGGTGTACCTGAAAGTGATGGAGAGAATGGAGCCAAGTTGGAAAACACTCTTCAGGATATTATCCAGGAGAATGTCCCCAACCTAACAAGACAGGCAAACATTCAAATTCAGGAAATACAGAGAACACCACAAAGACAATCCTGGGCAATATAACAAGACCCCACCTCTACAAAAATAATTTTTTAAAAAATTAGCCAGGCATGGTGGTGCATGCCTACAGTCCTAGTTAGCCAGTCTGGTAGCAGGGGTGGGAGGATCACTTGAGACCAGGATCCAAGGATGGAATTGAGTTGTGATTGAACCACTGCCCTCCAGCCTGGGTGACAGAGTGAGATCCTGTTTCTAAAAAATACAAAATAAAAACTTTTAAAGTGATGACATTTAAGTACAATGCATTACCTTGGATCAGGCACTGGATCAGAACTTGGATGAGGGAAAATACTGCTACATAGGACATTATCAGGCCAATTAGTGAAATTTGAATATGGACTGTATATAAGCACTATATCAATTTAATATTTCTGAATTTGATCATTATGCTGAGTGGGTATGTAGGTACATAGGAGAATGTCCTTGTTCTCAGAAAATACACACTAAAATATTTAAGGTATTAGGGGTAAGTACTGCAATTCAAATGGCTCAGGCAAAAATATACAGATCCATGTACATGCATGTAGGTATATGCCCACATACGAGAACTTCTGGGGCATCTGGGAATTCTTTGTAATATTTCTGCAGCTTTTCTGCAAGTTTGAAATTATTTCAAAGTAAAAAGTGAAAAAATAAAGTGTAAGACTGGGCACAGTGGTTCATGCCTGTAATCCCAGTACTTTGGGAGCCAAGGGCAGTAGTGGGGGGGAACCACTTGAGGTCAGGAGTTTGAGACCAGCCTGGCCAACATGGTGAAACTCTGTCTCTACTAAAAATACAAAAATTAGCCAGGCATGGTGACGCTCTCCTGTTGTCCCAGCTACTTGAGAGGCTGAGACAGGAGAATCACTTGAACCCATAGGCAGAGGCTGGAATGAGCCAAGATTGCGCCACTGCACTCCAGCCTGGGGGACAGAGCAAGATTATTATTTTATTTTTTAAAAATAAATAATAACGATAAAGGATAGATGAAGACACAGAAACAGTATGGGGATAACGCTTTAGAAAATTTAGCTGTGAATGGGAGCAGGGAAATGGAGTCAGAAATGGAGTCAGGGTCATAAAATAACTCTTTAAAGGCAGAAGAAACTAGGTGTGTTCACTGATCAGAGAACCAAGATGGGACTTAGATTAGACATCCTGTAAGGGCTTTTCCACCTCAGGCCCTTAGTGACTCTGTGACTCTCCTACCCGCTCCTAGGTAATGGGAGCTCTTCTGAAAACACATTTTATTCCTTAAACCGCAACCAGGAAAAGACATTTGGGCCACTACCACTTGAGGGCAGTAGAAAATGACGCTGTACGCGATTCTGGTGGTTTTATTGTTTTGGCTGCTGAAACAAAACAAAGCCCTTCACATGATTTTCTCTCAAATGTCTTAGGGCTAATAAAGGTCCTGTGAACACACCACTTTTTCCAAATGTTTTAAACAAGAAAAGACCAACTTAAGTCATAACACGGGGTTGAAGAGACGAGTAAGAGGGTGAGAGGGTCTCACACCTTGAAACGTGCTGGCACATATTGTAAGTTTAATAAAGAATAACGAATAACAGAAAAATTAGAGTCTGTCAGAATTGAAAGGAATCCTAGAGGAGAATGAATAGAGTCCCTTCATTTTACAGGCAGGACCCTGGGTCCAGAGGAGGGAAGGGGCTTGCCTAAAGCCACATTGACATGGTAGAGAAATTAATGGTTTCAATATTCATCTGGTTAGTCTGTGAAGACAGAGATTCTGATGTTTTCAAATGACATAAAACACGTCACTTGCAAGAACTTGGCCCCATCATTGGTACTGGCACTGAGTTCCTGAAAACACTGTGACACCACAGTTGTGAGGCTGTGCTTCTTGTGGCTTCCTCTTCCTGGGAGGATCTGACTACTCACCTTTAATTTTTAACCCCTTCAACAGGCCTGAATGCCCTGAACAGCATAGTTCTGATCCTATCCAACCTACTCCTCACCCCTTTCTGAGAGGAGCTTCAGATTCCTAAGGGATCTTAGACTTTCCTACCAGCATTAGGGGATGAAACTGAAGGCCATTGGAAAAACAAGTGAATGAGCATGTGACAGAACATTATTTGGAAAGAAACAACATTATCATTGCCATAGAGGGGAGATGATCTTAAAAGGATAATCAGAAAATCCAAAGCATAAACCTTCCCTAATATGACTTAAGGACATGATGGAGAATAAAATTACTAGACTATTCAAAATAAAGAAACCAGTATGACTTCATAACAACGATAAACAACTGGGATCAATTTTTTTTTTTTTTGAGATAGAGTCTCGCTTTGTTGCCTAGGCTGGAGTGCAGTAGTACAATCTCAGCTCACTGCAACCAACTTCCGCCTCCCAGGTTCAAACCATTCTCCTGTCTCCACCTCTTGAGTAGCTGGGATTACAGGCTCACACCACCACACCCGGCTAATTTTTGTATTTTTAGTAGAGATGGGGTTTCACCATGTTGGTCAGGCTGGTCTTGAACTCCTGACCTCGTGGATCTGACCACCTCGGCCTCCCAAAGTGCTGGGATTACAGGTATGAGCCACTGTGCCCAGCTGGGATCAATTATTTAGAAGGGCCCCTAACCTCACTATTATCTGTTCCTCTGCTTTAAAAAAAAATGTCCAGGCATTAGACTGGCATTCAATAATCCGTCACCTGTCCCCGGATAATTTTCTAGTCTCATGTCCTTCCATAGCTCCCAACCTGCACCCCAACCTCTGTTTTCTGAGCACTCACTGCAATGGTATAACTGTGAACATTTATTCAGGCCATGTTTATTTGCTCCATTTTGAGGCTTGATTCAAATGCCACCTGCTTTGGAGGCTTTCCTTGATCTGACTCTCATGTTTACTCGCAGCTTCCTTTTGGCTCCCACAGCCATTGGACCTCTCTCTCTCTCTCTCTCATTTTTGTTTTGTTTTGTTTTGTTTTTTGAGACAGAGTCTTGCTCTGCTGCCCCAGGCTGGAGTGCAGTGGCATGATCTCCATTCACTGCAAGCTCTGCCTCCCGGGTTCAAACAATTTTCTTGCCTCAGCCTCTGGAGTAGCTGGCACTACAGGTATGTACCACCATGCCCGGCTAATTTTTTTTTTTTTTTTTTTTTTTTTTTAAGCAGAGATGGGGTTTACCATGTTGCCTACACTGGTCTCGAACTCCTGAGCCCAGGAAATCTGCCCACCTCAGCTTCCCAAAGTACTAGGATTACAGGTAAGAGCCACTGCACTCAGCATCATGTACTTCTCTTTAACATTTATATCATTCTGTCTTGCCTTTCTGACCACTGAATGAGCACTTAGAGGGCATGAACTGGGTCTTAATATTATGATTATTTTAGGAGTTGCTCCCATTTATTAACAATCTACCAATAATCTTTCTTATCTTTCTAACTCTCCTGCTTTTTCAGCTCACCCCTTCCAATGCCCTGACTTCAACACTTCTCTGATCCCTCCCTGGGCCTTGCAATCCAGTGATCCTAATATCTCTTTGCCATTCCTCACCTATCTTGTGGCCTCACTTCCCTTTTTACCCACCTAAATTCCAAGGTCCAATGTTAAAAATCATTCCCTTGATAGGTCCTCTTCTCTCTTGCCTCCTCTTGCTTTGTCATTTTGCTTCACAAGACCCCTACCCTGGACAATCTAACTCTACCTGCTCTCTGCCTTTGGGAAAGTGGATGAAGAAAAACCCACATCTGTGTCAACCGGATTCTTAAAATTAATTGCCACTGACCTCAAGTGGGCTTTTAGTGCTACCTAGGAATCACACTACATTTTCAAGTCCATCCACTTTTCCTAAATGCTTATTTTGTAACTTTTCTCTTCTCAAACTTTTCATATCCTCTCCTTTTCCTCCCTCTCAGCAGACAATCCAACTACCTGCATCCATGGCCACATATTCAGCCCTCTTCAGTATTCTCAAAGCCAATTCTTTCCCCCACACTCCAGCAAGTCCCTCTCTTGCTTATATTATCAGTGTTTCCTCTTCCACCAGATCATTCCATTCACTTTTTTTAAAACGCCATGTTATTGCTCACCTTAAGAAAAGAAACCTCTCTTGACTCTATATCCCTTGCTAGGTATCACACAATTCTCTGCTCTTCATTTCAGCTAAACATCTCTAGAGAATTATCTGTTTTTCTTGACTCCAAGTCCTCTCTTCTCATTCTCTCTTAAGCCTCCTCTAATTATAGTTTTCTTTCTCCTTTCTTTTTTTGAAACTATTACCAAGGTCAGCAAAGACTTCTACGTCGCTAACTCTAGATATTGTCAAGTAGCTCTTTCTTTTCTTTTCTTTTTGAGACGGAGTTTCGCTCTGTCGCCCAGGCTGGAGTGCAATGGCGCGATCTTGGCTCACTGCAACCTCCGTCTCCCAGGTTCAAACGATTCTCCTGCCTCAGCCTCCCAAGTAGCTAGGATTATAGGCATCCACCACCACGACCGGCTAATTTTGTATTTTTAGTAGAGACGAGGTTTCTCCATGTTGGTCAGGCTGGTCTCAAACTCTCAGCCTCAGGTGATTCGCCTGCCTTGGACTCCCAAAGTGCTGGGATTACAGGCGTGAACCACCGCGCCTGGCCTAAGTAGCTCTTTGATAAGATTTGACACACTTTCTTACTACTTCTTTCCTTGTTCCTTCTTGAAACATGTACTTCATTTGGCTCAAGGACAGACATCATAGTCTCTCCTAGTTTTCCTTTAAGCTTGGTTGCTCTTTCTTTGATCTCCTTTACTCGTTCCTCTTCCTTTCGCTGACTTCTAACATTGGAGTGGCCCAGAGCTCAGCAGTTGGACTTCTTGGGTTCTATTATAGACACTCGGATGTACCAACAATCTTACCCAATTTCATGGCTTTAAATGCCTCCATATGCTAATGACACCCAAATTTGTATTGCCAAGCCGGGTCTCTCCCCTAAACTCGACTCTTATTCCAACTGCAGTCTTATTCCAACTGAAATTCACATTTCAGCTTGGATTTCTAAATGTGTATCAAACTTAGTCAAAGACCAAATTCCTGATATTCTCTCTAAATTGGCTTCTTCCACAGCTTCCTCATCTTAAAGGCAACTTCATCAATCCAGTTGCTCAGGCAAAATCCCTGGCATCATCCTTGACACTTTTCTTCCTCTCATACCTCATCCTTAATCCTTTAGCAAATCTGGTGGGCCTTACCTTCAATATGTACAGAATCTGACCACTTCTTACCACCCCTCACCACACTGCTAACACTCTGTCCTAAGCCATCATAATATCTGGATTATTGCAATAATCTTATATTTGTTTTATCAATTTCTGTCCTTGTTTACCTACAGTCTATTTCCCCACAACAGTCCAAATAATATTCTTTCTTTAAATGTTAAATATACATAACATAAAATTTACCATCTTAACCATTTTTAAATGTATAGTTTAGTGGTGTTAAATATATTTATAATGTTCAACCATCACCACCATTCATCTCCAAAACTCTGTTCATCATGTAAAATTGAAACCTTATACCCATTAAACAACTCCCCATTCCCTCCATCCTCCCAGCCCCCAGCAACCATCACTGAACTTTCTGTCTCTATGATTTTGACTGCTCTAAGTATCTCATATGAGAGGAATCATTGATGATTTGTTATCCTCAAGGTTAGGTTTATCCATATTGTAGCATACTGCAGTTTTTTTTTTTTTTTTTGGGACAGAATTTTACTCTTGTTGCCCAAGCTGGAGCACAATGGCACGATGTCGGCTCACTACAACTTCTGCATCCTGGGTTCAAGTGATTCTCCCACCTCAGCCTCCCAGGAAGCTGGGACTATAGCCATGCACCACCACACACAGCAAATTTTTGTATTTTTAGGAGAGATGGGGTTTCACCATTTTAGCCAGGCTGGTCTTGTCGAACTCCTGACATCAGGTGATCCACCCGTCTCAGCCTCCCAAAGTGCTGAAATTACAGGCATGAGCCACCACGCCTGGCTTTTTTTTTCTTTTGAGACAGGGTTTCATTCTCTTGCTCAGGCTGTAGTGCAGTGGTGCAATCTTGGCTCACTGTAGCCTCGACCTCCCCAGGCTCAAGTGATCTGCCCACCTCTGTCCCCCAAGTAGCTGAGACTACAGGCATGCAGCCACCACCACACCTGGCTAATTTTCGCATTTTTTGTAGAGACAGGGTTTCTCTATGTTGTCCAGACTAGTCTCCATCTCCTGATCTCAAGTGTTCACCTGTCTCGGCCTCCCAAAGTGCTGCGATTACAGGCGTGAGCCACTGCACCTGGCTTGCTTTTAATTATTTTGGGTATATACCCAAAAGTGAAATTGCTGGATCAATTGGTAATTCTATTTTTAATTTTTTAAAAATAGCTACAGTGGCTGTACTATTTTGCATTCCCATCAACAGTGCACAAAGATTCCAGTTTCTCCACATCCTTACCAGGACTTATTTTTTTATTATTTTTTAATAATATGCATCTTAATGGGTCTGAGGTGTTATCTCATGATATTCCAAATAATCTTTTAAAATTTTTGATCCTGAAACTACTTGTAAAAAGAAAAATAAGAAAAAACAAAAAACAAAACAAAACAAAAACCCTAAGCTATATCACATTCTTCCTCTGTTCAAAACTCTCTGGTAACTTTCCATTTCATCTCATTTCCACCTCATTCAAAGTAAAAGGCAAAGTCTTCAAAATGGTCCATAAGGCCCTCCCGTGATATGGGACCCTATAACCTCTCTTGGCTTCTTCTTAATCATTCACCATTTTTCTAGCTCTGCTCCAGCCATATTGGCCTTTTTGGTGTTCCTGAAAACCCCCGGCACATCCTTGCTTTGCATCTGCTATTCCTTTTTGTCTTGAGTGCTCTCTATGCTAGATAGATTTCCTTTTCACTTAGAAGTCTTTTTTTCAGCTGGGCATGGTGGCTCACACCTGTAATCCCAGCACTTTGGGAGGCCAACGCAGGTAGATCACCTGAGGTTAGGAGTTCAAGATCAGCCTGGCCAACATGGCAAAACCCTGTCTCCACTAAAAATACAGAAAAAATTAGCTGGGCATGGTAGTGCACCTGGAGTCCCAGCTACTCAGGAGGCTGAGGCAGGAGAATTCCTTGAACCCAGGAGGTGGAGGTTGCAGTGAGCCAAGATTGTGCCACTGCACTCCAGCCTGGGCAACAGAGTGAGCCTCCACCTCAAAAAAACAGTCTTTTTTTTTTTCTTCTAATATCTACTTATTCATGGGGATTTTTCTAACACCTTTAAAATTTCATCCTCTCCCCCTTCTCATATACTCTTCCATCTATCTTTCCCCTCATTAGCTTCTGATTGTGTGTGTGTGTGTATATATATATTTAAATAAGTTCATATATAAAAACATATATAATTGTTACTATTTCCCCCATTGAAATATAAGCTATATGAAGGTAGGATTTTTGTCTGTTTTGTTTACTGCTGTATTCTCAATATCTACAACAGTGCTTGGCACACCACAGTTACTCAGTTAGTACACCACAGTTGTCCCTTGGCATCCATGGAGGATTAGTTCCAGTACCCCACCGATACCAAAATCCACAGATACTCAAGTTCCTTATATAAAATGGCATAAGGGACATGGATGAACCTGGAAACCATCATTCTCAGCAAACTGACACAAGAACACAAAATCAAACACCGCATGTTCTCACTCATAGGCGGGTGTTGAACGATGAGAACACATGGACACAGGGAGGGGAGCACTACACACTGGGGTCTGTTGGGGGGAAATAGGGGCGGGACAGTGAGGGGTGGGGATTTGGAGAGAGATAGCATGGGGAGAAATGCCAGATATAGGTGAAGGGGAAGAAGGCAACAAATCTCACTGCCACGTGTACCTATGCAACAATCTTGCATGTTCTTCACATGTACCCCAAACCTAAAATGCAATAAAAATAATAATAATAATAATAAATTAACTCCCACTGGAAATTGTGCTGACCACAGGGTTTCTCTTTTCTGCAACAAATATAATATTGGCATTTAATTTCCTAGAGAAAAGTCTGGATATTAATGGTCTAAACTCTCCTGTATAGTCTTTGTTGAGACTCCAGTAGTACCTCCAAGTCTCTGTAGGATTTGGGGTATGTTACTTAGTTTATTTGATTTTCAATTACTGACGAAACAGAAAAGTAGCCCCTGGTGATCAGCAGCTGACCTGGTAACGTCGCCTAAATCTTGGCAATGCTAGTTGTTGGCCTGTCCTTCGTAGCTAGATCGTGCCATTGTTATGTTGAACATAAAAAGAGTAATAACAGAACAGCAACACCAGGCAAAACCACTATGAGATCACCATAGAATAAGACAAAATGAAGACAACACTGTACTCATGTCTGAACACTTACACAAAATAGGTGGTTATCCAAACACTTAAACATAAAACCAGTGTCCACCTGTCCTTGCTATCATCAGTGAGTGTTGTTTCTTTGCCAACTATTTAACCTGTGCTTGATTTTTCCTCCTAATTTAAGATTAAGATAACCAGTCATAGAATTGCCAATACCTCCAGATAGTATCAATTGCAAAGCCAAGGCTATTTCCCAGAGACCTCTTAAATCATTTAATACAAGCTCCAATTCTCTCTTTCCTACTCTTATACTGATATATCCACTATGGTACATATTCTTCCTTGTTATAAAGAGTCAACTGAGATGGGAAGAACACCTAGAATAATGAGTTCAAGACTAGCCTGGGCAACATTAAGGTCACATCTCTGAAAAAAAAGAAAATTAAAAATTACCCAAATGTGGTGGTGTGCAACTGTAGTCACAGCTATTTAGGAGGCTGAGGTGGGAGGATTGCTTGAGCCCAGGAGTTGGAGGCTGCAATAAGCTGTGAACACACAACTGTACACCAGCGTGGGCACCACAGCAAGATCCTTTCTCTAAATAATAATAATAGAAATACTTAAAAGGGTCAATAACACCAACTTTATTCAAGTAGAAGTAAACTCTGGTAGTATTTGTTCAAAGAAAATCAATATAATAGTATGATCTCACAGGATTTTTGTATGATTGAGATGGGATAACAGACACCATTTCTGACCAACATAGTTGACTGTTACAAAGTGAGTGACAAGAATGGCATTATCATTATTATATCAGTCTCTAGAGAAATGTATTAGCCAAAGTTAGCATCCTTAAGTGAAACCAACAGTGTGCTAGGGTCAATGAAAATTTTCTTTGACTCTAGAGTCAAAGTGTTTTCACTGACTGTTGCAAACTCCCCAACTGTTATGCAAATTACTGGGGCATTTCACTCAGTTTTTTCTGGCAATCAAAATTTTTCTCAAGTGTTGACATTTAATTGAATAGAAATAGTGAGTCCCCACCCCCGCCCTCCACTGCCACCAATCCATAGCCTAGGGATATGAGTTAACATTACTGAAAATGCTATGCTATCAGAAACACTAAGAAACGCCAAACAGTTATCACATTTTCTGGGATTCTCTACCATATAGAGACAAAGACTCCACTCATTAGAAAAGTGGGACAGAAGCCCTAACATTAAATAATTGTTTACTTAATAAGTCTTGACCAATATCAATCACTAAGGCAACAAATCCAAATTGCAGTTACCTGTAGAGGGAAACCAATAGGATTCCAATGATATCACAAAAGATCACTGACAGGTTATGAATAAGAACGGTCTAACTTTTGCTTTACTGTTGACAATTGGGGGAAAAGTAGCATCTTCCTCTTACATTGGTTTTGTGAATTGAATTGGACATTGCATGTAAATATCTTAAACAGAACTGAAAGACAGAGTAAAAGCCATTAGTATTATTTTTGTAATTACTTATAGAATAATCATAAAATATTTTAGGTCTTCAATTTTCCTTTTTGTTATGAACTATACTTCATAACTTTAAAGAAAAATGCAAAAAGGGCTGGGTGCGGTGGCTCATTCCTGTAATCCCAGCACTTTGAGAGGCTGGGGCAGGTGGGTCATGAGGTCAGGAGATTGAGACCATCCTGGCTAACATGATAAAACTCTGTCTCTAGTAAAAATATAAAAAAATTAGCTAGGCATGTTGGCGCAGGCCTATAGTACCAGCTACTCAGGAAACTGAGGCAGGAGAACTACTTCAACCCAGGAGGGGGAGATTGCAGTGAGCTAAGATCACATCACTTCACTATAGTCTGGGTGACAGTACAAGATTCCATCTCAAAAAAAAAAAGATAAAAGAAAAGAAAGGAAAATATAAAATCTTTTTCCTAAACTTTCATGAATAATTTTACCACATAGCAAGCAAGCAAAAGCCATCATAAAAATGCTAGTTATTTAGTCAGTTATATATACTATAGACATTATTAGCAAGTATGAAATGAAATATAATGAAAATATTTAAGTCAAAAAAAAACAAAGCAAGAATATTGCTATAGGTATGGATGACTAGAAGATTTTTACTTCTTTGCTTATTCTTTAAAGCTTATAGCAATTCACTGGAATATTTATATTTAAAAAGTTATTAACAGAAATCTACTCATTTGGAAATGCTGTCTTTTATCATTTATTTACTTTTTTTATTATCAATATATTTGAACATATATTAGAGGTATATGTGATATGTTCATGCCTGTAAACAATGTGTGATAATCCAATTAGGGTAACTGGAATATTTATCATCTCAAATAATTATATTTCTTTGGGTTAGGAACATTCCAATTCTTATCTTTCAGGTATGCTGAAATATACATTCCCTACTACATTATCCAATTCTAAAAATTATTCCTTCAATCTAACTACATTTTCATACCTCTAAACCAACTTTTCTTTTCTTAGAAGGTCAATTAGTCTGTCTTGTAGAATAAATCATATTAACAGGATGATAGCTTTGTTTTGTGTGTTTCAATTTCATTCTCTTCTATGTAACCAAACATCTCTAACACATTTATCTGCCTTTGGCTAACAGAACAACATAAAAATTTGTTTTATATTGTTCTTTCCTGCTGATACTTTATTCTCTTTAAATGAGGTGGACATTTCAATTCTAACAACAAAGATCAACTGCATATTGGAAAATGATTTGGTAGTTACTAAGCAAAAATATCCATGCCCATTCACAGATATTCTTCAAGTTTATGTGGTGCATCTGACAGACGAATTCTCTCTAGATACTAATGTTTGATAACTGGAACACATATGACATTTATTACATGTTGAGTGCCCACTAAAATAATATTAACAAACACATACAAGGATGTGTCATCTACAGAAATCTTATGCCACAGCTTGCTATGAATTCATCTAGAAGATGACTTCCTAATAAATCCTCTTATTTCTGAGTAAGAAAACTTTCTAGAACTTGGTTTTTCACCCCAGAAAGATTTATGTGTGTCATGGGTATTAGTTCTTTCTCATGCTGCTAATAAAAACATACCTGTAACTGGGTAATTTGTAGAGGAAACACTTTTAATTAATTCACAGCACTGCAGGGCTTGGGAGGCCTTAAGAAACCTAAAATTATGGCAGAAGGGGAAGCAAACATGTTCTTTTTTACATAGCAGCAGCATGGACAAGTGCAGAGCAAAGAGAAGAAAACACCCCTATGAAACCATCAGATCTTATGAGCATTTATTCACTAACATTAGAACAGCATGAGAGTAACTATCACCATGATCAAATTATGTCCCACTGGATCCCTCCCACAACATGTGGAGATTATGGGAACTACAATTCAAGATGAGATTTGGGTGAGGACACAGTCAAACCATATCATTCAGCGGCTTCCCCCTCCCAAATCTCATGTCCTCACACTTCAAACCACAAATCATATCATTCCACAGACCTTCAAAGTCTTAACTCATTCAGAATTAACTCAAAAATCTAACGTCAAAGTCTCACCTAAGGCAAGACAAGTACTTTTTGCCTATGAGCCTGTAAAATCAAAAGCAAGTTAGTTAATCCAAATACAATGGGGGTACAAGCACTGGGAAAAGACACCTGTTCCAAATGTGGGAAACTAACAAAATGGAAGGGCTACAGGCACCATGCTGGTCTGAAATCCTGTGGGTCAGCCAAATTGTAAAGCCATAATATGATCTTCTTGACTCCATGTCTCACATCCAAGATACGCTGATGCAAAAGGTAAACTCCCATGGCTGTGGAGAGTTCCACCCCCATGGCTTTGCTGTGTATCACCCCAACCCCTAGATGCGTTCCTGAGTTAGTGTTGACTTGTCTATGGCTTTTCCAGGTGAATGATGCAAGCTGCCAATGGTCTAAGATTCTGAGGTCAGAGTAAGGTGGCCCTCTTCTCTCAGCTCCAGTAGGCAGTGCCCCATGGAGAGATACTCGGGGCTCCAACACCAAATTATCCTTCCACCAGATACACTAAATCATCTCTCTCAGGTTCAAAGTTCCACAGATCTCTAGGACAGGGACACAATCCTGGGCTAATATATAACAAGAGTTATCTTTATTATTGTTCCCAAAAAATTCCTCATCTCCATCTGAGACCACCTTATCTTGGACTTCATTGTCCATATCACTATCAGCATTTTGGTCAAAGCCATTAAACAAGTCTCTAGGATGTTCCAGACCTCCTTTCTGAAATTTCCTTTCATCTTCCTTTCTGAGCCTTCTAAACTGTTCCAACCTCTGCCTGTTACCCAGTTCCAAAGTTACTTCCACATTTTCATGTACCTTTATAGCAGCGCCCCACTGTTAGTTACAATTTACTGTAGTAGTCTGTTCTCATGCTGCTAATAAAGACATACCAAGACTGGGTAATTTATAAAATAAAATGGCTTAATTGACTCACAGTTTAGCATGGTTAGGGAGTCTTCAGGAAACTTAAAATCATGGGAGAAGGAGAAGTAAATGTGTCCTTTTTCACATGGTAGTAGCAAGAAGTGCTAAGTAAAACAGGGAAACATCCCTCATATAACTATCAGATCTGAAGAGAACAGCATGAAGGTAACTGCCCCCAAGACTTAATTACCTACCACTATGTCCTTCTCATGACGTGTTAGGATTATGAGAATTACAATTCAGCCAAATGAGATCACCATGCTATCTGGTATAATGGTAAGGCATATTTACACACATAAAAGTTATTATGTAAACTGTATAGTCCAAGTCAAATGGAATAAAAATAAAACAGAGTCTATTTTGAATGTGGAATGAGTGGAAATACTTGAGATTCAGTCAACATGCTTACAGAGAATTGGCTAATTAGTCATCTTGATCCATAGAAATAGGTGCATTCTTTACAGTAAATGGTTGATGTGTAAATCACTATTATAGACAATTTTTGATAAAAAATTTTTCACCAGCAGAATGAAGTGTGCTTAAGAAAGGTACACCTATTAGTTTTAGCCAGATCTCTTCGGATAATAGATCAGCTATTGATTAAACTTTGTAACAAACTAGAATTTTGTAAAGAAATTAAGGGAAAGTTCCAGATAGAATACATTGATTTTATATTCTTACAGTTGAAACTTTTAAATATTGTTGTTATGTTTTAATCTCATTTAAGAATAAGTACAAACTTGACAACATGCTCACTCACTGCTAAGGGGTGTAGAATATGTATAATTGATTAATGTAAGAAACTTGGAAATTTTTAGTAGGGTCTCTGTTTATTTCCCACATTAATGTAAAAGCTCACTAAAATCCAGAAACATGTATAATGGCTTGTCTGTTTACATCTCAGCCAAGATGACATTCATTAAATGAATAAAAGGAGATTTAAAATAAACGTGCTTCCTGCATACCTAAAATTAATTCATTTCTCCCAGAAACTTTAAAATAATGCTTTTGTGCTCCCAAACATGTCTCTTGTATATGTGAAACACAAAATTACATTTCTTAATTATGAATTTCATGTTTGTTTGTAATCCCATGTTTTCTCATTTTACTACTTTTAAAATATAAAAATAAGGGAAAAAAGAAAACTTGTCCTCATACACTGGAGGATTCTCAAACGAACCCTCTTTTGATGACAGCAGGAGTATTCTTACTTACAAATAAAAAGCAATATAATAAACACATTGTCTATTCACAAAAATAGTAAAACAAGTTAAATGGAGGAAATAAAAAGAAAACATTACATTTGATAGGAATGCTGAAGGAGGAAATGAGTAGAAAATGCACAAAGGCAGGCATTTCTTTTTCCATCACTAAAAGTTACATTAAGTGTAGCTAATTTGTTATTTTCTTCCTGGTTCTTGGCTTATACAGTCATAACCCTGTTTCCCTCATTCCTTGGGGCTTCAAGATCATTCACACAACAGGCATGGTTTTGAATATTTGGTAATACTCCCTCCTGCTGGAAATTTGCTCTGCAGATTGTAATGTTTCATGTTCCTGAGGATTGACAGAATGTTGCTCTTCATAGATAATTGTAGTCCAAGGATAAGATGGGTCAAGATAAAAGGATCAAGATTCAATTAGATGATCAGGATTTACATGAAATGTTATCCCATGTGTCTATCAATACTGCAATCCAGCAAGAAAATGACACTTTGTTAGATGTTTCTGGAACTGCATTAGTTTACTTATTTTGATATCCCAAGAAAACTGTTTTTATCAGTTATATGTTTCCTTCGGATTATTTGTAATATGTAAAATAAATTAAAACAAAACAGCAGCAATATAAAGCCATGTTTGGGGATTCTGTTCCAGTGAAGATTTCAAGGATTGTCTTACTGGGATTAATGGTGAACAGGTATGCTGCATGCTGCAGTAAAATGCATTCCTCCAAAAAAATGGACCAATGAATACATAGCTTGGGCTTTAAAGTCATGTCAACCAATGGTTGAAAGCACAAAGGATATGTGCTATGTGACAGCCAGCTGTCATCAATACAACAAAGACATTTGAGATGGTGATGCAGCATTTAGTTCAGTAGCATTTAGCTTCCTCCCAGACAAGTGTGCCTTGACAGTGTGCATCGGAACCCTCAATACACAGCCCTGGGTGGTCTTCACTACCCAGTTATTGGGACTCAGAAATCCGTACTCCAAACTGTGGCACTTTGATGTGATGAACTGCAAAAGAAGCCTCAAGGTCTCTCATCTTCTCTCACTCTCTCGTCTTTAAACCCTCTATGAACCCAAAAGCACAGAAGGAAGGTATTCTCTAAAGTTGTTTATCTCCTAAAGTCTGGACTCATCAAAGAAGAAAGTAATGACCTACCTTCCCTAAGTTTCTACTACCTGAACTTATATTACAGTAAGAACACTGAAGTGTGTCAACACACCTGGACAGACTTTTGTCACATACCACTGTCTGCTCTGCAAGCCCAGTACACTTTATTCTAAGCCAATGTATGTTGTTCAAGTCCACTGAATTCCCCCTGAAAATCATTTACTATTCCTCTAAACCTCATCCACAAATCCTCACACTTCCTTTCTTCCAGGAAGTAGAGTATATATGCATCTCTACCCCATTCAGATATTGGGTAATCATTCTCCTTCTCCTTCTCGCCAAGCTATGCACCTTAAAGGAAATTTGCATGCTTTTTTTTTTTTTTTTTTTTTTTACAATTAATCTGCCTTTTGTGAGTTGATTTTTCAGTGAAGCCTCAGAGGGGAAGGGGAAGTTGCCTCTAGGTGTCTTTACAGCCAATAGCCTTGACCAAATCTTGTAGGATAGAATTTTGCAAAATGCCCAGGCTGGAGCCAGGAAAAAATATCACAGGTTCAATGAGTTAATAATGATCATAAAATAAGTCTAAAGGATGAAAATAGGAAAATCTCTCACCTTAATGCAGTGGGTATTTTTCAGAGTGGGGAAAAAAAATGAGGGCAGATATCTAATAGTTGCATATGCAGCTGATAATATAATCTAAACACTAGATCCAAATGCCAGATAACAATTCTTGCAGTAAAAATTATTTACTAATAGTCCTGAATTTTATTATAAACCTAGTAAATATAAGTAATGTTTTGGCAACTGGTTTAAAGAATAAATAATTTAGGCAGATGTGAAGAATACAGTGAAAGTTTGAAAAACAGACCAAGGTTTGACATTAAACATCTTTATCATCCCAAAACTAATTTTATCTTCCCAAATATACTTTATATCAAACTTGCACTATTTTACTCATCTCTTTTCAGCATGGGGCTTATCTGTAGCTTTGTAACTAGAAATTACATGGCATGAAAAAGATTACCAACTTTATCTTTCCCTTCTCTTTGTAAAAAGTCATCAATTTAAGTAATTATAATAAAATATGTAAATGAATGATATTTTGAAATATGTCAAAAAGCAGCATACGATGCAAGGATGGTGAGAAAAGGATATGGTTATACTCTGTTGGTGGGAAGGTAAATTAATACAGTTTATAGAAAACAGTAAGGAGATGTCCCAAATAAGTTAAAATAGAACTACCATTTGGTCCAGCAATCTCACTAGTGGGTTTCTGCTCAAGGGAAATAAAATTGTTCTATCAAAAAGACACTTGTTTATCACTGTACTATTCAAAATAGAAAAGTCATAAAATCAACCTGTGTCCATAACAGATGACTGGATATATAAATGTTTATATATACCATGGTTTATATATCCAAGGAATACAAGCCACTAGTCAGGAAAAAGAATAAATTTACGTATTTTCCAGGAACAGGGATGAAACTGGGTGGAGCCCATTCGTCTAAGTGAAGTGACTCAGAAAGTCCAATACTGCATTTTTCTCCTTCTAAGTGGGAGCTAAACAACATTTAAACATTAACATAAAGAGTAAAATAATAGACATTGGAGATTACAAAATGTAAGAAGGTGGAAGGGACATAAAGGATGAAATACTTCCTACCAGATACAGTTCCACTATTCAGGTGATGGGTGTGCTATATAACCAGACAACACCAATGTGAATACGAATATACCCATGTAACAAACTGAATTTACAAACCCCATATGTTCATAACCACTTCTTGTTGTTGATGAGAAGTCTCACTCTGATGCCCAGGCAAGAGTGCAGTGGCACAATCTTAGTTCACTGCAACCTCCACTTCTCAGGTTCAAGTGATTTTCCTGCCTTCGTTTCCCAATTAGCTAGAACTACAGGCGTGCACCAGCAGGCCCCACTGATATTTGGATTTTTAGTAGAGGTGGGGTTTCACCATTTTGGCCAAGTTGGTCTCAAACTCCTGACCTCCCGATCCACCTACCTCCATCTTGCAAAGTGCCAGGATTAGAGACATGAGCCACCACACCTGGCCCATAAACATTTTTTTAATTGAAAAATAAACACACGTTTTCTTAAAACATGTTATTACTTTGTTTTAAAAATAATTTTGTTTCTTAAAACATGTATTTTATTAGCAGGTATTTACATTTGCTAACAAAATAGTGGATGGAAATACAAGGGTCTGTGAGCCCAGAGTCCTGCAAGTGGCATGCTTTCAACATGTAAAGTTCTCACTGTGTGCCTAATGGAATGGATAGAAACTGGGTACATATAAAATTTTCTCCTTTCTACAATTCACGGTTTCAAAGAAATTTCTTTAAGTCTTTCTTTGGTCAAAAGCATGAAAATTTAATTATCAACTCATGTTTGCTCTGAGATCAAATGGACACACTGGGCTTGTGAGTACTCAAACCAATTCCTAACATAAAATGCTGCTGAACATAATGGATAAGGAAGAAGAGACCCCTACAGACAGTTAAGTTTATGTCTTCCATTTCAGAATGCTGATGTGTATGTTAACATATTTTGTTTCATTGTTGTTTAGTTTGTTTATATGCTCCTTTGAGGACCAGGATGGAAACTAATTTCTTTTCTACACTTTTAAAAATAGAATCCCAATGAAGTATATGACAACTTCAGACTTTATTTTTCTTCTATTTAAGATGAAATTCATGTAAAATAAAGTGGACCATTTAAAGTGTACTGTTCTGTTTGATGGCATTTAGTACAGTAACAATTTTCATCTCTAGAATGTTTTCATCTTCATAAACTGAAACACTGTAACCATGACACACTAATTCTCTATAGTCCTCTTACAAGTACCAGCAACCACTAATCTACTTGCTGTCTCTATGAATGGAACCCAAATGTCCATCAAATCAAAAACACATAAATATAATAGAATATGATATATCATACCATGAATAAGTATCCAGCCACAAACCAGCATGCAGTACTGAGTGATATGTGCTACAATGTTAGATGAATGCTCAAAACTTTGTAAACATTTTGCTAGAAGAAACAAATGAGATACAGAGGGTATGATTTCATTTCTACAAAACATAAATAAGATAATGTGAATACAAAGAGATGGGGTTTTTTTGACTTTATAAAAACTTATTTATTTTATTTTTGGAGGGCTATATATATATATATTTTTTTAATTTTGTATTATACTATAAATTTGGGGGTACATGTGCAGAACATGCAGGTTTATTACATGGGTATATATATGCCATGGTGGTTTGCTGCATACATCAAACCATTATCTATATTAGACATTTCTCCTAATGCTATCCCTCCCCTAGCCCTGCAAGCAGCAATAGGCACCATGTGTGATGTTCCCCTCCCTGTGTCCATGTGTTATTGTTCAACACCCATTTATGAGTGAGAACATGCAGTTTGGTTTTCTGTTCTGTGGCAGCTTGCTGAGAATGATGGTTTCCAGCTTCATCCTTGTCCCTGCAAAATACATAAACTCATTCTTTTTTATGGCTGTAGAGTATTCCGTGGTGTATATATATCACATTTCCTTTATCCAGTCTATCATTGATGAAAGTTTGGGTTGGTTCCAAGTCTTTCCTATTGTAAGCAATGCCACAATAAACATAGGTGTGCATGTGTCTTTATAACAGAGTGATTTATAATCCCTTGGATATATACCCAGTAATGGGACTGCTGGGTCAAAGAGTATTTCTATTTCTAAATCCTTGAGGAATTGCCACTATGTCTACCGAAATGGCTGAATTAATTTACACTCCCATAAACAGTGTAAAAATGTTCCTATTTCTCCACATCGTTTCTGGCAACTGTTGTCTGTGATTTTTAATGATCCCCCTTCTAAATGGCATGAGATTGTATCTTAATGTGGTTTTGATTTGTATTTGTCTAATGACCAGTAATGACAAGCATTTTCTCATATGTTTGCTGGCTGCATAAATGTCATCTTTTTAGAAGTGCCTGTTAATTTCCTTTGCCCACTTTTTGATGGAGTTTTGTTTCTTTTCATTCTTAGTAAATTCTAGATATTAGCCCTTTGTCAGATGGGTAGATTGCAACATTTTTTCCTCATTTTGTTGCTTCCCAGGTCACTCTCATTTTTTTTTTTTTTTTTTTTTTTTTTTTGCTGTGCACAAGCTCTTACGGGTAGTGAAAAAACCTTTTTTTATTTTGTTTTTGTTGCCATTGGT
>CAUYQU010100539.1:0-25474 GCA_963574635.1 Cheracebus regulus
GTATTTGTGACTAATTGTATAACAGGTTATTTTAGTTTCTGTTCTGTGGAAAGTGTAAAGCATTCCAATAAAGGGTTTTAATGTAGATTTTTTTCTTTTCTTTTTTTTTTTTTTTTGCACCCATGCTGTTGATTTCTAAATGTAATAGTCTGATTGTGACGCTGAATAAATCTTTTTTTTTTAATGTGCTGTGTAAAGTTAGTCTACTCTGAAGCCATCTTAGTAAATTTCACCAACAGTATGAAGTTAGAATTCCTTCAGGGTGATGCCAGGTTCTATTTGGAATTTATATACAACCTGCTTGGGTGGAGAAGCCATTGTCTTCAGAAATCTTGGTATAGTTGAACTAATAGTTACTGTTGTGACCTGAAGTTCACCATTAAAATGGATTACCCAAGCAAAATCATGGAATTATTGGTTATAAAAATGATTGTTCGCACATCCTATGCAATATATCTAAATTGAATAATGGTACCAGATAAAATTATAGATGGAAATGAAGCTTGTGTATCATCCGTTATCATGTGTAATCAATAAATGCTTTAATTCTCTTGAAAAAAAAAAAAAGAAAATATATAACAAATGAAACATAAAAGAATTAAAATGGTACAGTGGCAAGTATTTAACACAAAAGGAGGCGGCAATGGAAGAACTGAGGAACAAAAAAGATGTATCAAAAACAAACAGCAATATTGTAGAAGTTCTTTCTTATCAGTAATATGTAAATGAATCAAACTCCCCAACTAAAACACAGTTATTGGCAGACAGACTTAAAAAAACAAAACAAGATCTGAGGCTGGGCACGGTGGCTCACGCCTGTAATCCTAGCACTTTGAGAGGCCAAGGTGGGTGGGTCGCCTGAAGTCAGGAGTTCAAGACCAGCCTGGCCATCATGGTGAAACCCCATCTTAAAATAAATAAATAAATAGAACAAGATCTGGCTGGGCGAGGTGGCTCACATCTGTAATCCCAGCACTTTGTCAGACAGAGGCAGGCAGATCACAAGGTCAGGAGTTCAAGACCAGCCTGACCAATGTGGTGAAACCCCATCTCAACCAAAAATCCAAAAATTAGCCAGGCATGGCGATGCACACCTATGGTCCCAGCTACTCAGGAGGTTGAGGCAGCAGAACTGCTTGTACCTGGGAGGCCAAGGTTGCAGTGAGCCAAGATCACACCATTGCACTCCAGCCTGGGTGACAGAACCAGACTCCATCTCACACACACACACACACACACACACACACACACACACACACACGCACACACACAATATCCAATTATAGCCTGTCTATAGAGACTCACTTGAGATTTGAAGACAGAAATAAGCTGAAAGTAAAAGGACAGAAAAATATATTCCATGCAAACATTAACGAAAAGAGAGATAGAAAGTCTATGATAATATCAAACAAAATAGACTGTCTCTTAAATATTATATAATGATAAATGGGTAAATCCATCAACAAGATATAACAATTATAAACATATGCATGTAACAACAGAGCCTCCAAAGATACAAAACAAAAACTGACGGAATTGAGAGGCAAAAGAGACCGTTCTATGATAAACGAAGACGCCAATACTTCCCTTTCAATAATGGATAGACTAACTAGAGAGAAGATCAACAATGAAAAAGAAGACTTGAACAACACTATAATCCACATCTATAGAACACCCCACCCAAAGACAGTGTAATACAAATCCATCTTAAGTACACATGGAACAGTCTCCAGGACAGACCATATGTTAGGCAGTAAAATATGCCTCAATAAACTTTAAGACTATGAATTTCACAATGAAATAAAACTAGGAATCAGTAACACACAAAATGTTGAAAACTTAAAAAATATGGAGATAATTAAGCAACACACCTGACACTCAACAAAGTACTCAACAAACGAGGAACAGAAAGAACATCCTTAAACTGATAAAGGGTATCAACGAAAAATCCACAGTTGGCTAGGCATGGTGGCTCATTCTTATAATCCCAGCATTTGAGGAGGCTGAAGCAGGAGAAGCATGAGCCCAGGAGCTCGAGACCAGCCTGGGCAACATAGGGAGATCCTATCTTTACAAAATATACAAAAATTAGCCAGGCATGGTCACTCACGCCTGGAGTCCCAGCTATTCAGGAGGCTGAAGTGGGAATATCACAAGAGCTTGGGAGGTCAAGGCTACAGTGAGCCATGACTGTACCACTGCACTCCAGCCTGGGTGACAGAACAAGACCGAGTCTCAAAAAAAAAAAAAATGAAGAAAGTAAAGAAAAAACCCAGTTAACATTATACCAAATGGTAAAAGACTGGAAGCTTTCCTCCTAAGATCAGGAACAAGACAGGGAAAGCTGTTGTTAGCAATTTCATTCAGCATTGTACAGGAAGTTCTAGCCTGGACAATTAGAAAAGAAAGAAAAATAAATAAATAAATGGTATCCATATTGGAAAAGAACTAAAACCATTTTGTATATAAGATCACGCCATTTCTATTTAAAGATGGCATAATCTTATATACAAAACTCAAAAAGAATACACTAGAAAACTATGGGAACAAATGAGGAGTTCAGCAAAGTCACACAATATAAGGTGACAGTAAACAAGTTGTATATGTACACACTAGGCAATAAACATTGTGAAAATTAAATTTAAAAACAATTTCATTTGCAACAGCAGCCAAAAAAATAAATAAAAATATATTTAACCAGGGAAGTGAAAGATTTGATACTGGTAACTACAAACATTGTGCAAAAAAGACAAACTAAATAAGTAAAAAGACATCCCATGTTAATGGTTTGGAAGACTTAATATTTTTAAAACAGAAATACTACCCAAAGGGATTTAGAAATTCAATGCAATCTCTATTAAAATTCCAATGGCCTTTTTTACAGAAATGGATCCTCAGTTTCACATGGAATTGCAAGGTGTCCTGAATAGCCAAAAAACACTGGAAACCACAAAGAATTCATATATCTTTTTTTTTTTTTAATTATTTATTTTTACTTTTCTTTTTTTTTTTTTTTTTTTGAGACAGAGTTTCGCTTTTCCATCCAGGCTGGAGGACAATGGTGCGATCCCAGCTCACTGCAACCTCCCTCTACTGGGTTCAAGCGATTCTCCTGCCTCAGCCTCCCAAGTAGCTGGGATTACAGGTGCCTGTCACCACGCCCAGCTAATTTTTGTATATTTAGTAGAGATGGGGTTTCACCATGTTGATCAAACTGGTCTTGAACTCCTGACCTCAAGTGATCCGACCACCTCGGCCTTCCAAAGTGTTGGGATTACAGGCATGAGCCGCCACACCCAGCCCACACATCTCAATTTCAAAATGTACTACGAAGCTGCAATAATCAAAATGGCACATGGTACCTAGCACAAACATAGCTATATCAATCAACAGAATCAAACCAAGAGTCTAGGGAAAAAGACCCAGACATTTGTGGTCAACTGATTTTCAACAAGGATGGCACGACCACTCAATCAGGAAATAATGGTCTCTTCAACAGATGAGGATGGGACAAGTAGATTGACACATGCAAAAAAGTGGGCAGGGCGTGGTGGCTCACGCCTGTAATCCCAGCACAAGACAGGTGGATCATGAGGTCAAGAGATCTAGACCATCCTGGTCAACTAGATGAAACCCCATCTCTACTAAAAATACAAAAATTAGCTGGGCGTGGTGGCATGCGCCTGTAATCCCAGCTACTCGGGAGGCTGAGGCAGGAGAATTGCTTGAACCCTGGAGGCAGAGGTTGTGGTGAGCCGAGATCGCGCCATTGCACTCCAGCCTGGGTAAGGAGCGAAACTCTGTCTCAAAAAAAAAAAAAAAAAAGTGGGCCCCCCTAGCCAGGCACGGTGGCTCACGCCTGTGATCCCAGCACTTTGGGAAGCCAAATGGATGGATCACTTGAGGCCAGGAGTTCGAGACCACCCTGGCCAAAGTGGTGAAACCCCATCTCTACTAAAAATACAAAAATTGTTTGGGCGTAGTAGTACATGCCTATAATCCCAGCTACTCGGGAGGCCGAGGCATAAGAATCGCTTGAACCTGGGAGGCGGAGGTTGCAGTGACCTGTGACTGGGCCACTGCACTCCAGCCTGAGTGACAGAGTAAGATTGTCTCAAAAAACAAAAAAAAGTGGACCCCTATCTCACACCATGTAAAAATATGGACCAACAACTGAAAATAAGAACTAAAACCACAGAACTCTTAGAAGAAAGAATGGAGTAAATCTTCAATCCTTGGATTTGGCCATAGAGATATGACACAAAAAGCCTGTGTAACAAATGAAAAAGGCAGATAAATTATACTGTAAAATTAAAACTTTTCATGCATCAAAAGGATATTATCAAGAAAGTGAAAAGACAACCCAGTAAACAGGAGAAGTATTTGTAAATCATATATCTGATAAGCATTTAGTAACCAAACATACAAAGAACTCTTTTGATAACAAACAATACAATTTAAAAATAGACAACTTCAGTAGGTATTTCTCCAAAGAGAATACACAAATGGCCAATGAGCACATGAAAAGATGTTCAACATCTTACCTACCAAGGAAATGAAAATCTAACCCTCAATGTGATACCACTTCATACCCACTAAGACAGCTAAAATTTTAAAAGGAAAATAGCCAAGTATTGGCAAAGATGTAGAGAAACTGAAAAATTGGATTATAAAATGGTGTAGTTGCTTTGGGAAACAATTTGGCAGTTCCTCAAACTGTTAAACAAGAGTTACCACGTGAGCTGTTTTCTGACAACACTTCTGACACCACATGTGGAAGTGTTTTTCCATACCAACAACCAGTTCTCCAACTTTCCCAACACCAAGTGAGTGCCCTATAATTAAATTCAATTCTGACACTAACTGCCCAGAGTTAATGTCAGACTCCACTAGCTCAGTTCTACAAGACTGCCCTCACTTCAGTCACCAGCCACAAGCTGCACATTGCCAACTGTACTTCTGACCAAACAGCTATAAATCGGGGTTCCCACAACTCCCTCCTCATGTTCAATAATTTGCAAGAATGACTCACAAAAACTCAGGGAAACACTTTACTTATTTATGCCTATCAGCTCATTATAAAGGATATAAATAAACAACCAAATCAAAAGGCACAAGGGTGAGGCCCAGATGGGTTCCAAGTATATGAGCTTCTGTCCCACAAGGTTGAAGCAACACCTTCCCAGCACAAGGACGCACTCACCAACCCAGAACCTCTCTGAAATCCACTGTTTAGAAGTTTTTATGGAGGTCCCATTTCACATGCATGATTGATTATATCACCTGCCACTGACTGTTAACTGAACTCAATACCCAGTCCTCACCACCACCTCACCCATCCAGGGGTGGGGCTGCAAGTTCCAATTAGCTAATCCACACAGTTGGTTCTTTTGGCAACCAGCTTCCATCCTGAAGTTGTCTAGGGGCCTACCAAGAATCACTTTTTAGCATAAATTCAGATGTGACTGAAAAAGACTATGAATATCAAAATATGCTCTATTACCTCTATCATTCAGAAAGCTCCAAGGATCTTTGAAGTTCTGGGCTAGGAACCACAGACAAAGACCAAATATATATTTCTTATTGTATAATATCACACCCAGCAATTCCTACTCCTACTCCTAGGTATACACATAAGAGAAATGAAAACATATGCCCACACAAAAATTTGTACATGAATATTCACACCAGCATTATTCACAATAGCCAAAAAAGAGAAACAACTTAGATGTTCAACTGATAAATTGATAAAAATGAAATGTGGTATATCCAGATGAGAGTACTGTTTTGTAATAAAAAGAAATGAAGTACTAATATATCCTTCAATATGGATGAACCCTGAAAACATGCTAAGTGAAGGAAGGCAGTTACAAAGGATCATATATATGATTTCATTTATATGAAATATCCAGAATATCTGAAATATCAAGAGAGACAGAAAGTACATTAATGAGGGTGGGGGGTGGGTAGTGAGTGACTACTCCTAATGGGGAACAGATTTTTTTGGGAAAGTAATGAAAATGTTCTAAAATTGATTGTGGTTATGGCTATACAACTCTGTATATACAGACTGTCCCCAACATACAATGTTTTAACCTGGGATTTTTCAACTTTATGATGGTATCCATATAATCATTCTGTTTTTCACTTTCAGTAAAGTATTCAATAAATTACATGAGATATTCAACAGTTTATTATAAAATAAACTTTGTGTTAGAGGATTCTGTAGGCTAATGTAAGTGTTCTGAGCATGTTTACAGTAGGCAAGGCTAAATATGATGTTAGGTGCATTAAATGCATTTTCAACTTACAATATTTTCAAATTACTATCGGTTTATCAGGATGTAACTGTTATAAGTAGAGAAGCATCTGTACTAAAAACCAATGAGGCTGGGTGTGACAGCTCAAGTGTGTAATCCCAGGACTTTGAGAAACCAAAGCAAAGAAGGTGGATCACTTGAGCCCAGAAGTTTGAGACCAGTGTAGACAATACGGTAAAACCCCATCTCTACAGAAAAAATACAAAAAATTAGCTGGGCATGGTGGCACATACCCATAGCCCCAGCTACTCAGGAGGCTGAAGTGGGAGGATCATCTGAGCCTGGGAAGTCAAGCTGCAGTGAGCTGCGACTACACCACTGCACTCCAGCCTGGGCGACAGAAGTGGGAGGATCATCTGAGCCTGGGAAGTCAAGCTGCAGTGAGCTGTGACCACACCACTGCACTCCAGCCTGGGTGACAGAGTGTGACTCTGTCTCAAAAAAAAAAAAAAAAATTGAGTCACACAGACCAATGAATATATACATACATACATATCAATGCATTGTACAATTTAAAAGGGTAAATTTTATTGGTACATGAATTATATTTCAATAAAGCTGTTTTAAAAAAGAAAAGCAGGTTCAAGTCTTTGCCATGTTAAAAATCTCTCTCAACCCTTTATCACCCTCTGCTACCATCTCTTTCTGTTCTCCCCTTCATAGCTAAAATTGATTTTAAATAATCTACATACGCTTTTTCACTCTCTAACCTCAACTCCACGAAACCTAGCTCCTCTCCCAACCATTCTAACAAAACTGTTCTCATAGAGGTATCAAATTGAATAACCTCCTCAGTATCAAATCAACAGACTCTCAATAATCTTTGTTTTGCTCAACTTTTCAAAGAATTTAAAGTATGGCTTTCCGTTTTTTAGGCCAGGGTCTCACTCTGTCATCCCATGCTGCAATGCAGTGGCACAATCACAGCTCACCGCAACCTCAACCCAGGATCAAACGATCATCCCACCTCACCTCCTGAGTAGCTGGGACCACAGGTATGCACCACCACACCTGGCTGTTTTTTTGATTTTTTTTGTTTTTGTTTTTGCAGAGACACCAGTCTCCCTATGTTGCCCAGACTGGTCTCAAACTCTCTGGCTCAAGCAATCCTCCCACCTCAGCTTCCCAAAGTGCTGGGATTACAGGCATGAGCTACTGTGCCTGGAGGCTTTCCTTTTAAAAAAAAATAATAATAAATTAACACGCCGGGTGTGGTGGCTCATGCCTGTAATCCTAGCACTTTGGGAGGCTGAGGTAGGCGGATCACCTGAGGTCTGAGGTGGGTGGATCACCTGAGGTCGGGAGTTCAAGACCAGCCTGGCCATCATGGTGAAACCCCATCTTAAAAATAAAAATTTTTAAAATATTAACTTATATTTTTTCTTGAGAGTTGACTGTGAAGTATAACTTCCTTTAAAAATGATGCCAGGCCAACGCGGTGGCTCACACCTGTAATCTAGCACTTTGGAAGGCCAAGGCAGGCTGATCGCTTGAGCCCAGGAATTCAAGACCAGCCTGGGCAACACGGCAAAATCTCATCCCTACCAAAAATAAAAAAATTAGCCAGGTGTTGTGGTATATGCCTGCAGTCCCAGCTACTCAGGAGACTGAAGCAGGAGGATGACTTGAGCCCAACAGGTGGAAGTTCTAGTGAGTTGTGATGGTGCCAGATCCCATTTTGGCTTCTATGACATTTTCTCATGATTTGTCTACCTCTCTAAACACTTAGGAATTTCCTTTTCCAGCTCTTCTTCTATCTGGCTTTAAATGTTCTTCACGGCTTATTTCCAGAATTATTTTATGTCAACAAACTCTAATTTGGTGTTATCTGAATCAAACAATTCAGATACCGGCTGGGCGAGATGGATCATGCCTGTAACCCCTGCACTTTGGGAGGATGAGGCAGGCAGATCACAAGGTCAGGACATCAAGACTATCTTGGCCAACATGGTGAAACTCTGTCTCCACTAAAAATACAAAAAATTAGCTGGGTGTGGTGGTGTGTGCCTGAAATCCCAGCTACTCTAGAGGCTGAGGCAGAAGAATCACTTGAACACGGGAGGTGGAGATTGCAGTGAGCCGAGACTGTGCCACTCCAGCCTGGTGACAGATCGAGACTTCATCTCAAAAAAAAAAAAAAGAATTTAGATACCACTCATAATATTGCCTGTTACTTTGTACTCCAAATCCACATTCCAATTCCACAGCAGATGATTCCACCTGGAAGTTTCACAGATAACTTCCACTAAATATGTTTAGAAGCTAAAATAATGTTTCTCCTCAAAGTTGCTTCTTTCTGAATTCCCTGTCTCAGTATATTTTACCATTGTCTATTCAATCACCCAAATTAAAATCCAAGTCATGTTATTCTATCATTTTTCCCTCACTCCCATATCCAATTGTTGCTGAATTCTATGAATTCTACTTTCTAAATATTTCTATTAACCTCCTTCTCCATATTTCCTCTAACACTGCCTTAGTTTGGACCCTTATTTCTCACTTCAATTACTGCAAAAACCTCCTAACCAGTCTTTCCACATCCATTCTTAACTTCTCTCCAACCCTTCTGAAATCCTTAGCTCTACAATTCCATAATGATCTTTCTAAAATAAAAATCTTGGCCAGGAATGGTGGCTTCCACCTGTAATCCCAGCACTTTGGGAGGCTGAGGCGGGTGGGCTGCCTGAGTTCAAAATTCAAGACCAGCCTGGGTGACATAGGAAAACCCCATCTCTACAAAAAAAACATAAAAAATTAGCCAGGTGTGGTGGTGTACACTTGTGGCCCCAGCTACTCATGAGGCTGAGGCGGGAGGATCACTGGAGCCTGGGAAGTTGAGGCTGCAGTAAACCATGATGGAGTGCAATGAGTGCCACTGCATTTCATCCTGAGTGACAGACTGAGACCTTCTCTCAAAAAAATTTTAAAAATTAAAAAATAAAATAAAAATCATATCCTGTCTCTTTTTTCATTAAAATACATAAACCCTACTATTATCTATAGGAAAAAAATGGTAAGGTCCTTGGAATAGCGTGCAATACTTTTGAAGATCTGTGCAACCTCATGTGCTACTTATCACAACTAATGCTACAGCTACAGAAAACAAATTTCCATTCTCAAAAGTGTTCCACATTTCCACGTTCTTTCTTTTTTTTTTTTTTGTCTTTTTCTTTTTTCCTTTTTGTGGAGAACAGGGTCTCACTATATTGCTCAGACAGGTCTCAAACTCCTGGGTTCAAGCTATCCTCCTGCCTCTACCTCCCTAAAGCTGGGAATACAGGTGTGAGCCGCTGCATCTGGTGTTCCATGTTCTTTCTCACCTACGTCTCTGTCTACCTTTCCCTCTGCAAGTTCCTTCCCCACACCAGCCCCAGCTCTCAAGTTTCTGCATCAGTCATGAGTAAGCCTGCTTTAAGCTTAAGGACATAAAGTATACAGCACCTAATACAGTGCCAGACATATAGCAGAGGGTTAAAAATGGGCTGAGCTGACTTAGATCTTTTCTTCGTCCTCTCAATGACTTCTATTTGCTTATAAGATAAAATTGCAATTACTTTGATGGTCTGCAAGACTATCCACAATTTGGTCTGCCTGTCTCCCCAGTTTCAGGTCTTGCCACCACTCTGTATTATATTTGCTATTTTTGCAGATGCTACTCTGTAATTTTAGACTCCCATGCTTTTTCTCACACTGCTCCTTCTACCTAAATGCCCATTCTCTCTATGCCTGTACACTTATTTTCATCACCTTCTATATATAGTTTTTCCTTACAGCTTCCCCCTTCTTCAGCTCTCCTCTTCTTCATTTTAAGAAACTAACCACTAACTCCTTAGAACATCCACTATACCCTCATCTGTTCTTCAATCAATACAATCTTGTACTTGTAGACAATTAAAGAGATAAGGTTCAACTACCCTAAAGGCAGGGATGTTGCTCTATCTATCTATAAGTCCTCTTCACCTGGTCACAGTACTTTCTACATAGCAATTCCTGTATTCTAAATAATCTGCATTTTTCCTTATTCCCTCTTACATACACTAAGTTTCTATAGGGATCTTCTTTCAAAACAGAACATTCTTTTAGGTTACATTCTGGGCCCGATTTCTTCTTGCCAAGCAAACAACCATGTAACTATAACTGTACAAATTAAAGTTATTATGCACTTTCTGATACCACTTTCCATTCTAAATTAGGAGAGAAATCCATATTTTGAAGAGATAGCAAACTAAGTTGTATTACATTGTTTCAAGTTACCTTGTTTAAAGAGTTACTTCTCAAAAGCTACTGTTAACTAACCTACCCCACTCATCTACCAGATACTCTGAATGAAAAGTGGGAACCATTCTACTGACCCTCCTAAACCCTACTACCACCACTCCAGCTTACAGTAATTATTCATTTTCAGAAAGAAAGGAGTTATCAAATCACCAAAATAACTCGAAAACAGAAAGTGATCTCTCTTATTCACAGTCCCATTTATTCATTTAGAAGTGCTGCCTCTCTGAGCACCAAACCAAAACTTTATCACAAGTTCAATATTTCGTGAATAACTGCCAAGTATGATGGAATGCTCCCCAAAGTATTGCAGCATTAGAACATGACCACTCCACTAAATAAAAAATTCAGCGAAAGCTTTTCTAACAAGGCTGGATGGTGCGCTAACTAAACGGCCAAACGGCTGCACTATCCTGTACATGCACGTTCAAAACACCTCGAATTAACACGCTAGGGATCTTGAAGAACTGTACTAGGCCTTGCTCAAGAGGAAGAAGGCTTTGTAATACTGAATCCCAAAACTTGAAACAGTAGAATTACTTCAGGGAAGTCGGAGGTGTGAAATAATTCTGTAAAACCTGTTTCACTCTCACAAGGATCAGTTTTCTAAAAAGAAAGAGAAAGCTGACCTCAATTAAGAGCATTCTGGCACAGACATGAGTTATGAAAGACTTCTCAACTCCAGATCTGTCCCTTCATTCCCGATGAAACCTGAAGGAAGGACCGCAGCACCGAAGGGCGCCCACTGCTCAGTGCCAGCGGAGAGAGACACCAGGCGCCTGTCCTGATTCCCTGGGGAAACCACAAAGCCCGGTCACTATGCCGGGCACGATCCACCAGCCATGAGGGCTGGGTCCCCTCGTCTCCGTCCAGGCGCCCCCAAGAGCTCCCCCGAGGCCTGGAGGCTCCGGGGGAAGCTCAGCTACTAACTCTCCGCGCCCGGCCCCCGAGAGCACCACAAACGCCGACGCCCCGAAGGGAGGCCCTTCGGCCAGAGGGAGGGGCGGAAGGCCAAGGGTGCGAGAACTGGGGCGAAGCCTTCCCGGGAGGAACCGACGCCGGAGGCAGCCACGCCCCCACCCCCAATTTCAAACCCGAGCGCGGCGAGCACCGAGCCCCACATGCTGCCTGACAGACGGCGCGGGAGAGGGCTCTTGGGTCACGCCAGGGGCATCCCCGCGACCCTGGCAGGCGACCGCTCCCTGTGACTGACCTGTACCTGCCGCCGCGCGACCGCCCGCCCCGCCGCAGCCGCCACCTCTTCGTGCTTACGCTGCCGCCGCAGCCGCCACAGCCGCCTCCTGCGCAGCGTCCCAGGCCGGCCTCGGGCGCCCCATTCCCACCCCGCCCAGCCTCCGCCTGTTTACAATGATTGGGACGGAACGAGGCGAGCCGGTCCAGCGCGCACGCGCACTCCCTCCTCCCGCCGCAACCGGCTTCCCGGGTCCTCCTCTCCGCTCTGACGGCTAAAGCCGTCAAGGGCAGGCGCCCTGTGCACTCGCGCGGGGCGCGGTGGGAGGCGTAGTTCCTAAACTCCGGCGTCCAGTCATCCCGAAGGCCTCTCGCCAAGGAAGCAAACTACAACACCCAGGAGGTACCGCGCCCCTTCGTCCCTGGCTCGCTGAGCCGACAGACTTGAGGGAGAGCGCGAGAGAACGCGCCGAGCGCTAGTGTTCTGCAGGCGCCTGCGCAGTCGCTGGTCTTGCAGGACCCCAGGACTGGCACCTACTCCGGTGTGGTGGTGGCGAAGGTAGTTTGCGGGCATCTCCTGCCATGGCCTTGAGGACAGAAAGAGCTTTCCTCTCCACGCTCTGGCCAGCCTGCGCCTCAGCTACCAAAGTTGAGAGCTTTCCTTGTGCCAGCGTGCTTTAGTCGTTCCAACCGGTTAAACCAGCCTGGGGGCCTTCCGGCCTGCCGCTGGGTGGGGCGACTGCCCCGCCTTCGACTGGGTGTGGGGTTGGAGGAAGGAGCGTCGTGGGCCTGTAGGGAGAGACGGGAATCGAGCTCGGTCGGGAGCATCCACAGAATTCCTGAAGCGGGTGTTGGCTCCTGCGGGGACTTGGAATAGACGGCCCTTCCCTGTCACTGGCATTCCTGTGTGCTGCACTCTCTGGAACTTCGTTGCCCATTAGATCGGCCGCTGCTCTCCATCTTGCTCTCTTACTCCCACACCAGCTTTCCTCAAAGCAAGCAGTAAATTTGTCCCTAGTACTCTGCATTCCCTGCCCAGTAAAGTTCAACCCCAGGGGTCTTAACATTCATTCAGGGACCTCCCACGAGTGGATACGGGATGGTCTTTGACTTTCGGAAAAGCCTTCTCAGGGCCCCTCGCAATAGAACAGTCTCCTCTGATCACTGAGTTGGACAAGTGGCCGAGACTGCCACTGCACTCCAGCCTGGTGACAGATCGAGACTTCATCTCAAAAAAAAAAAAAAGAATTTATGCATGGCAGTGATAATTTCCTGCCTGGGACAGCACTGATTCGGCCGCAGGAGGGGAGCAGGGAGAGATTTTTACTGAGGCAATTGCTGATGGACGTGTTTCCTGCAACATCTAGTGGCCTACCCAAAGGTGAGGGTGTGAAAGAGAAGAAATGGAAAGGGAGAAAGAGCTAGCAGAATGAAGACTGTGGTTTTATTTGGAGGCCATGGTTTTTGCAGCTCTTTAAGTGCTGTGAGCATGTGAGCCTGAGTGGGTGAGCCCACTCATTCATTCATTATTTGGAGCCAATATGTGTGGATATAGAATATATTTATTGGCTGCCTCTTGAGCATTTATTCCTCCCATTTTAGCCTCACAACCATTCCCTCTAGCAACAGAGATGGTCACAAACCCAATCAGAAACAACCCACAAAAACTTGTGTTGGGGCTTCTAGTAAACTGTAGCTCCTTGCTCCTCTAGTATGGTGTATATGACGTCTAGAAATACGGCAACCATTTTCCTCCTATAAGGGGAAACCCTAGAGCAATGAGAGTTTAGAGGGAAGGCAACAGTAGAGCCTGAGGTTGAAGTCTACTGTCAAATGAGTGCGGGAAAGATAGAGAAGAACCATGTGTTTGGGGCCTGGTTTGAGCTGCCGTATCAAACCTCACCTGTTTGATTCTATGTACTAGCCTATAGACTATTCGGTATTACAGACTATCCAGAATTGTGAGCCACAAATTTGCTGTGTTGTTTAAGCCAGTTCATATTAAAATTCTAAAAGTCCTAACTAATTCAGTTGGATTTCTTTTACATGACACTGAAAGGTCCTAATATAGGTTCCTACATAGAAAACTGTGGAAGGGACGTTCAGCTATGGCCGTGTGGCATAGTCAGCAATTCTCTGCACACAAAATCAGTATTAAACTGGACAAAATTGGCAAAAACAACCATTTCAGAGCACTGGAAATCAAATACAGAAAACAATTTGAGAAACATCTAATTCTTGAAAAACTGCTAGAACTTCTACCAGAAACAATAGATGTCTGTGGCCTTCTGGCCTGAGACTGTTTCTCTCCCACACTGTTGCACCAGAACTGCAGTTTTGCCAGAGTGGGTAGGACTAGCCAAGAAAACTAGCAGCTTTGCTGCCAAAAGGAGGGACTCAATTTGTGGTGGAAAGTAAAAAACCCAAGGCTTTGCCCGCTAAAAGTGGCAAACTTATATGGAAATGAATAAGACAAATCCACAGCTGTGCTTACCTGAGGTTACAGTCCCGGGTGGGGCAAATGGCAAACCCGTCAAAAACATGTAACACGGAGATTTTAGAAATAAGGGTCACTGAAGTGTTATGGTCACACCACTGCACTCCAGCATGTACTTTTCAACTGTAAAAATATCATTTATTCTTTTTTATACAATCTACTTCCCCACAGAAATCCTCTATTCGTTAAGTCTCCACACATCTCTTACTGATTGGGCAACTATGCGTCTGCCTGGGGTTGACCCAAGAGACCTGTTGAAAAGTGAAAGTCAAGGGAGACGGCCGGGTGTGGTGCTCACGCCTGTAATCCAAGCACTTTGGAAGCCAAGGCGGGCGGATCACCTGAGGTCTGGAGTTCATGACCCGCCTGACCAACATAGTGAAACCCCATCTTTTTAAAAAAAAAAAAAAAAAAAAAAGTCAAGGGAGACTTGAGAACTGGTGGCAACTGTGAGTGTATTCCTCAATCCACACACAGATTGATTAGCAGAGGGAAGAAGACTCATAAACTCAAGGTGTTTGAGTATAACTACTGCCACATCATTGACTGGCTGCAGCTATACAGACACAGGGACAAAGCCCAGAAAGTCAGGGTGAAAAGAAAAATGTAAATTTAAAAAACAGAGCAAAGATACCAGCAGCCACAGGCCAAATAGAGACAGATTTTAAATCTGTAAATCTTGGAAGATAAATTAAAAAAAGAAATAACACCAACAAAACTAAGAAAAATAAAACATCTAGAGTTGCTGAAATATATAAAATATCTGCTTTTCAACCAGCAATTATGGTTCATGCAAATATTCTGTAAAATGTCACCCACTCTGAGGAAGAAAATAGCAATCAATAGAAACAGACCCATTGGGCTTAGATATTGGATTCAGAAGCAAACTCTTGAAAGTAGCTCTTACAATTATGTTTTAAAAATTAAACATTTTTCAAAGAATTAAAGGAAAATAGAATTATTTAACATATAAAGGATATCAATAGGGAAATAGATTCTATAAAAAAGAAATAAAATTTCTAGAGTTGAAAAATATGGTAAGAGAAATAGAAATTGTATTATATAATCTCAGTGATTTGAGATGGCAAAAAAAAAAAAAAGTATTACTTGTAGAGAAACTATCCTATTTAAAAAATAGAGAAAAATATGAAGCAAAAGAAGAGAAATAATGACACACCCATAAGAGAGAGGATATTTTTAGCAATAAGCCAGACTCAAGGACATAGACTATAGCTTTAAATAGAAAAAGGAAAAACAGGGAATGTAAATTAGTACAACCACTATGGAAAACAGTATGGTGTTTCCTTAAAGAACTAAAAATAAAACTACCATTCTATCTAGCAATCCCACAACTGGGTATCTATGCTAAGGAAAAGAAGTCATTATATGAAAAGCACATGCACATGAATGTTTATAGCAGCACAATTTGCAGTTCAAAAGATGTAGAACCAACCTCCGTCCCCATCAACCAATGAGTGGGTAAAGAAAATGTGGCATATATACACCATGGAATACTACTCAGCCATAAGTAAGAACAAAATAATGTCTTCTGTGGCAACTTGGGTGAAGCTAGAGGTCATTATTCTAAGTGAAGTAACTCAGGAATGGAAAACTAAATATTGTGTGTTCTCACTTATATGTGGGAGCTAAGCTATGAGAAAGCAAAGGCATAAGAATGATATAATGGACTTTGGGGACTTGGGGTGGAGCACGGAAGAAGGTTGGGAGGAAGGTGAGGGATAAAAGACTACATATTGGGTACACTGCTTGGGAAACAGGTGCACAAAAATGTCAGAAATGACCACTAAAGAACTTATCCACATAACCAAAAGCCACCTTTACTCCCAAAACTATTTAAATAAAATAAAAATTATTTAAAAAGAATACCTACATAAAGCATGCAAACAAACAAAAATAATTTTACCTGCATATACATAACCATTAAAATTTGATTAAAAATTTGATTAAAATTTTTTTAATCAAATTTGATCAAATTCCCAAAATTTGATTAAAAAAAAAAAACCTACAAAAATAAGAAGTTCAAATGAACACAAAGTAAGATAACACAAAGAAAACTGCACCTAAATACATCATAATCAAACTGCTGAAAGCCAAGAACAAAAAGAAAATCCTGGAAGTGGCAAAAGAAAAATGAGTCATCAGCATAGGAAGAAAAGTCATCAGCAGGAAAATGAGTCATCAGCACAGGAAGAAAACAATATGACACAGAGCTGACTTCTCATCAGCAACACAGAGATCGTAAGACATTGGGATTATATATTCAAGAGGCTAAGTGAGGAGGAAACTGTCAACCAAGAACGCTGAATCCAATCAAACTATCCTTCAAAAAGGAAAATGAAATACATTCCCAGAAAAAAACCCTGAGGGAATTTCTTGCTAGCAAACCTGCCCTCCAAGAAATATTAAAGGAAGTTCTTCAGAGTGAAAAGAAATTACAGGAGCTCATAACTCTGATATATAGAAAGAAATGAAGATGTGAAATTTTAAAAATAGGTGAATAAATATAAAAAGACTATACACACAATTTTCTCTTAATTTCTTTAAAAAATATGATTAATTAGCTGGGCATGGTGGCTCATGCCTGTAATCCCAGCACTTTGGGAGGTTGAGGTGGGCGGATCACCTGAGGTCAGGAGTTCGAGACCAGCCTGACCAATATGGTGAAACCCCATCTTAAAAAAATATATATGATTAATTAAAGCAATAATTTTATACTATATTGTTGATATATAAATGAAATATATATGACAGTGATAGCACAAAAGAAGGGGGAGGAAATGGTGCCATATCAGAGCAAATTTGCTGTAGTTTATTGAAATTAAGTTAGTATTAACCTGAAAGAGATTGTGTTAAGTTAAAGATACATGTCTCAGTTCATTTTGTGCAACTATAACAAAATACTACAGATTGCTTAATTTGTAACGAGCACAGTTCTTGAGGCTGGAAAGTCCACGATCAAGGTGCCAGCATCAGTTAAGGCACTTCTTATTGCATCATTACATGACAGATGGCAGAAGAGCAAGAGAGAAAAGAAACTTTGACCTTCGACTTCTAGCTCTTTTATAAGGGCCACATTTGCAAAAATTATAGCAGTGAGAAAATTATGACTGTGAAGGAGATCTGACTCAACCATTTCCATATTGCCTTTAACCTCTAAACTGCCCTTGATTATTTCTGGGCATGAGCTAAGCTAACTTTGGGAGACATTTAGTTTATAGTTTAAATGATAATAACCCCTTCCAAAACTAAATTGCCTTTACAAAACTGACAAAAAGTCAACAGATTAGGAGGATGAGAGGAACCTGAATTCTGCTAAGATATACACATAATTAAATGATTACCAGCCATTATTATGGAGATCACAAACTTCTCCAATTACTAGAACCTAAGATTGGCCTTTTGAGATGTCTTTTCAGGCTTTTGCATTTCTGATGACTGGATGGCACTATCTGAACCAGTGGCTTCTCTAAGGCCTCCACCCAAAACTGGACTCAGCACTTGAGGACTATTTTTCACATCCCTACAATTGCATCCCCAACCAATCAGCAACACCTATTTTTCTAGTCACTATCTGCCAAACTATCCTTGAAAAACCCCTAGACTCTGAATTTTGGAGCGGAGTGGGGCAGATTTGAGTAATAATAAAACTCTGGTCTCCTGTTTAGCCAAATCTATGTGTATTAAACTCTGTATTTCAATTCCCCTGTCTTGTTAAATAGGCTCTATCTGGGCAGTGGGCAAAATGAATCCTTTGAGCAGTTATAGCCCTCATCTTATCCATGAGGGCTCCACTTTCATGACTTAATTACCTTTTTTTTTTTTTTTTTTTTGAGACAGAGTCTCACTCTGTCACTCAGGCTGGAGTGTGGTGGCTGCTCACTGCAGCCTTTGCCTCCCAGGTTCAAGTGATTCTCATGCCTCACCCTCCCAAATAGCTGGGATTACAGGTGCACACCAACACACCCAGTGAATTTTTGTACTTTTTTTAGTAGAGACAGGGTTTCACCATGTTGGCCAGGCTGGTCTTGAACTCCTGACCTCAAATGATCTGCCTGCCTTGGCCTCCCAAAGTCCTGGAATTACAGACATGTGCCACCACACCCAGCTTCTTAATTACCACTTAAAGACCCTACCTCTTAATACTATCACTGTGGGAATTAGGTTTTAACCTACAAATTTTGGAGGAGACACAAACATTCAAACCATAGTACACGTTGTACTCCTTAAAATAACCAGTAAAAAAGTAATTTAAAATATTTTAGGTGAAATAAATAAATGAAAAAATGTATTAAGTAAAATTAAGTAATTTTTTAAACAGATGATGTCTTATTCTGTCATTAAGGCTGGAGTACAGGGGCACAATCATAGCTGACTGTAACCTCAAACTTCTGGGCTTAAGCAATCCTCCCACCTCAGCCTTATAAGTAGCTAGGACCACAAGTATGCACCACCATATCCAGCTAATTATTAAATAATTTTAGAAATGGGGTCTCATTATGTTACCCAGGCTGGTCTTGAAATCTTGGCGTCAAGTGATCCTCCCACCTCAGCCTTGTGAGTAGCTGGGATTACAGGCAAATTAAATAAAAGTAAAATGTTAAAAATATAGCTAAGAAATCAACAACAAAGGAATTAAAATTGTACGCTAAGCTGGGAACAGTGGTGTGTGGCTGTAGTCCTAGCTACTTAGGAGGCTGAGTCAGGAGAATCCCTTGAGACCAGGAGTTTGAGGCCAACCTAGGCAATATGCAAAATCCCATCTCTAAACAAACAAACTAGCAAAGGAGGAACAGAGGAACTCAACAACAATGACAAAAATCAAACAATTCAATTGAAAAACAGACAAAGGACATGAATAGACATTTCTCCAAAGAAGATATACAAATGAAAAGATGCTCAACATGAAAAGATACTCAACATTATTAGTCATTAGGGAAATTCAATTCAAAACCACAATGAGATACCACTGTACACTCATTAAGATGGCCACTATAAAAAACAAAAAAACAAGCAAACAAGCAAACAGAAAATACAAGTGATGGCAAGGATGTGGAAAAATTGGAAACTCTGTGCACTTCTGGGGATAATGTAAAATGGTGCAGCTGCTATAGAAGACAATATAATGGTTCCCTTAAGAAATAAAAATAGAATTACCATGTGATCCAGACATTCCATTTCTGGGCTTATACCAAAGAGTTTAAATGAGGAACTTGAAAAAATATTTGTACATCCGTGTTTATAGCAGTATTATTTGCAATAGTGAAAATGTGGAAGCATCCCATGTCCATCAGTGAATAAATAGATAAGTAAAATATGGTATATAGATACAAAAAAAATTATTCAGCCTTAAGAAAATTCTGACACATGCTACAGTATGGATGGGCTTTGAGGGCATTATGTTTTGTGAAATAAGCCAGTCACAAAATGACAAATACTTTATGATTACACTTTTTTTTGTGTGAGACAGAATCTCACTCTATCACCTGGGCTGAAATGCAGTGGTGCGATCTCGGCTCACTGCAACCTCTGCCTCCTGGGTTCCAGCGATTCTCCTGCTTCAGCCTCCTGAGTAATATTACTCTGAGTAATTATTACAGGATATTACAGGATTACAGGCACCTGCCAGTATGCCCAGCTAATTTTTTGTATTTTTAGGAGAGACAGCGTTTCACCATGTTGGCCAGGCTGGTCTTGAACTCCTGACCTTGTGATTCACCTGCCTCTGCCTCCCAAAGTGCTGGAATTACAGGTGTCAGCCACCATACCCAGCCCTATGATGACACCTATATAAGGCCCCTAGAGAAGTCAAATTCATAGAGATGGAAAGTGGAATGGTGATTACCTGGGGCTGTGCACTGGGGAGAATTGGAAATTATTATTTAATGCATATAAAGTTTCCGTTTTGTAAGAAAAGAGAGATGAATGGTTGCACAACAATGTAAATGTACTTAATGATGCTGAAATGAACACTTTAAAATGGTTAAGATGGTAAAGTTTATGTTATGCATATTATGCCACAATCAAAAACAATAATAATAATAAGGAGGAACAAAGAAACAAAAAAGATAAGACATACAGGAAACAAATTTCAAAATAGTAAATGTAAATCAAACCATGTCAGTGATTACATTAAATGTAAATGGACTAAACATTGCAATCAAAAGGAAAAGACTGCAAGTTGGATTCAAAACCAAAAGCAAGTCTCACTATAGATTGTCTAAAAGAGACATACTCTAGATTTAAAAACACTCATCATTTGAAAGAAGTAAGATGGAAACAGGTATACCATGCAAGTAGTAATCACAAGAAAGTTGAATCAGCTGTTAACACCGCACAAAATATACTTCAAGACAAGGAATATTAAAGGGTAAATATATCAGGAAAAGATAAAAATTATAAATATACATGCATCTAATGTCATATATGGCATACGAATTTTATCTGAATAATGCTGTTATTTAAAAAAACAGATACAAGCATTGACTAAAATATTTTAAAGATATCCCCATCTTGGAATAAATAAAGTATAAGATTCCATAAGGCCTGTTGCCTGTATCCTGAGTACTGGCACCGGAGGCCTGATCCCTAAACAGTTCACTGGGTCAAAGCATTGTTCATAATTGAAATTTTCTATTTTATATATTTAAAAGATATGACATTTGGAACTCATTACAAAAACAAGTATCAGAACTGTATGAGTTTGCCTTTGCTCTTTGTAATAATTCACCTCACAACATATTAGCCTTAAACAACTGTTCTTCTGTTGGTCTTGTCTACGATCACTCAGCTGTAGCCAGTTGGTGGTTTTAGTGGGGGCTAGGCTTAGCTGGGGCATGTAGGATGGCTGATCCCCTCTCAGCGATGGTCTCTCAATAGCCCACATTTCAGTTGGATTTCCATCATTTTCTTCTGAAAGAGTCACATGAGCACTTTTCAAGCTCCTGTTTGCATGTTATTTACTAATATCTTATAGACCAAAAAAGTCACATGCCAAGCCTCAGATTCAAGGGATGGAGAAACAGACTCTGTCTCTAGGTGGAAGATGTTGAAAGTAATTAGTGGCCATTTAAATTGGAGTCTATGGCAAGAACTCTTTAATCTCCTTGGCTGCTGAAGGAATGATACTATGTCTTCCAAGGATCTGTAAATTACTAGGAATTGACAGCTTTGGCTGAACCAGCTGTCTTTTAGGGTAGTTGGCTAGGACTGTGGAAGTAAGTGCAAGAACAAAATCAGAAATGTGTTCACCATTCTATCTCTGATGGCTGGTAGAATGCTTGTCATGTGGTAGATGCTTAATACATTTTTGTGTAATAAAGCCATTAGACATCTTTCAGAATAAAGTGGTAATCTGTGTTAGCCCATTTTGCATTGCTATAAAGGTAGGCCTGAGACTAGGTAATTTATAAATAAAAAGGGTTTATTTAGTTCACAGTTTTGCAGGCTGTACAAGAAACTTGCCACCAGCATCTGCTTCTGGTGAGGAGCTCAGGAAATTTTTACTCCTGGTGGAAGATGAAGGGGTAGTAGTCATGTCACATGGCAAGAGAGGAAGCAAGAGAGAGGAGAGGGCAGGAGATGTAGGCTCTTTTAAACAACCAGCTCACCTGTGGACTCAGAGCAAGATCTCTCATCACCAAGGGGAGGGCACCAAGCCATTCATGAGGGATCTACCCCCCATTACCCAAACACCTCCCACTAGGTCCACCTCCAACACTGGGGATCACATTTCGACATGCAATTTTGAGGGAGCAAACATCAAAACTATATTAAAATCAAATTCAAACTCATTTTTAAAAATAAAAATTAGCTGGGTGCAGTGGCTCATGCCTGTAATCCTAGCACTTTGGGAGGCCAGGCCAGCAGATCACAAGGTCAAGAGTTCGAGACCATCCTGGCCAACATGGTGAAACCCCGTCTCTACTAAAAATACAAAAATTAGCTGGATGTTGTGTTGCATGCCTGTAGTCCCAGCTACCTTGGAGGCTGAGGCAGGAGAATCACTTGAACCTGTCAGGCGGAGGTTGCAGTGAGCTGAGATCGCACCACTCCCCTCCAGCCTGGCAACAGAGACTCCGTCTCACCAAAAAAAAAAAAAAAAAAGAAAAAAAGAAAACGAAAGAAAGAAAGAAAGAAAATGGTAAAAAAGGAGAATTTGCTGGTACACCTAAGCCGGAAGTGTAAGATACTGACTCCAGTTGCTGCTAGGGTTTCACATGTCCTCACCAGGACTCTCCCTTATTAACTTTAGATTATTCTTTCTTTGAGTTGGTTTCATTTCCAACTTTAGATTAGACTTTCTCCATGTAGTGACAAAGATATCACTAAGTTTATTCTTGGGTGTTGTACTCTGTAACTGTATATGTCTTCTTTCTCTGTTTAATGTTTAATAACTTTTTTTAATGTTATTATTTTAAACAGAGAAATGACTATTCTGTGTCAAGCACTGTACAATTATGTTAAATATATATTTATTTTTTTGTTAAATATTTATATCACATAGTGGCTAAAGTCATGGACCCTGGAGCCAGTCTGTCTGGATTTAACCTTATATCCATACAAATCCCAGATTATACTGAATAATTCATAGCTAACATTGTAGAATAAAGTTTATCCTTATATTTGAATTATGACTGTTCCTTGCAATCCTTCAAATTAACAATGAAGCTATACTAAACGATGTGACTCAAAATTTGGCAGTGAGGGATTGCGTGGTGGTGGTGCTGTTGGAAAGCTATTTTGTGCCTCTACACTTCTGTTAAATTCTTTTTTCTTTCTCATTCCCTTCTGAGGTTGAGATAGTATTACTTCTAAATTCCCCCCTTTCTTCTGAGTTTTTGATATAGCTTACTTACCCCTCCTCAAAAGGAAGCATGATAAGTCCTTTTGGTAGCTGAGCTTGCTCTACTTGTAGACTTTTCTGGGTTTTTTTTTAGATAGGGTCTTGCTCTGTCCCCCAGGCTGGAGTGCAGTGGCACAATCATAGCTCACTTTAACCTTGAACTCCTGGGTCCAACAAATCTTCCTGCCTCAACTTCTCAAGCAGCTGGGACTACAGGTGTGTGCTACCATGCCTGGTTAATTTTTTAATGTTTTGTAGGGATGGGGTCTTACTATGTTGCTCAGGCTGGTCTCAAACTCCTGACCTCAAGTGATTCTTCTGCCTTGGGCTCCCAAAGTGCTGGGATTACAGGTGTGAGCCCCTGTACTCAGCTGACTTTTTTTCTACCTCCATTATAGACTAAATATAGAAGAAAATATAGAAAGATTATCATATTGACTGATTTGTTGAAAGTGGATAAATGCTTCCCCCACTCCACTCCCATCCAAATCCTAAACACTTTCCACAAGTGAATAAACTATAAAGCTTATTCAGATAAGAAATTTTACCTTACAAGCATCTATCCAGTATAGCTAAGTTATCTGAATTCTCCATCATAAGTTGGGAAGGCAATGCCTTGTTCAATCATTTCTCAGGGGAAATGGTAAAATTTGTGTCATAAATTTAAATTATAGCATTTTCTTTTTTTAGCATTATCATTGATAACTATGAAGTTATTTAGAATATTAATAATTTGGAGTTTGACCTTGTAGATAGTTTCAGTCTTAGATAAATTTCAACATCTAAAAGTATATAATGCTTTCTATGAAATGTTAAAAGTTTTATTTTCATTTTTATCAGTTATCCATGCATATAGTTTAGAGTTATATAGTTCTTCGAGAGCTGTGGTGTAAACAGTGGTCAATTGTCTAACTCCCTTTCCCAATGCCAACATCCACTCATCAGATGCAATGACTTTCAACTTTTTTAACTAATTATTTTTATATTTACCTCTCTATTACTAAATACAGATGTTCCTCAACTTATGATGGGGTTGTCTCCTAATAAACACATCATAAAATTGAAAATATCCTAAGTTGAAATGACATGTAATACTCCTAACCTACTGAACATCATAGCTTAGCCTCGCTTACTTTAAACATGCTCAGAACACTTACAGTAGCCTACAGTTGGGCAAAATCCTCTAACACAAAGTGTATTTTATAATAAAGTATTGAAAAGATCAAAATTCAAAGTATGATTTCTACTGAATGTGTATCGCTTTCACACCATCACAGAGTTGAAAAATTGTAAGTTGAACTATTGTAGGTTAAAGACTGTCTGCTGTGTGCTTACATTGTTATTTCTTGATGTTGAGAGACAATTCTCCATGAATTTCTTGCATTTTTGAATGTCACACAAGCAGAGTCACTTACAGCTTTTTTTCCAAGCTATCTATTTTGGATGTAGGTATAGCAAAGCATTAGAAGAGATAGTCTAGTATAATAAAGATAATGCGTCCTTCTGGGGCAAACACTGGACAGGGTTTGTTAGTAGCCCATTATAAAAGGGCGATTGCATGTACAGTATCCACCTGGGCTGCCACACATCACCCTCATGGGACTGATTGTAAAGGAAATGATTGCGAACGTGAAGCTCATACCACTTGCTGTGCCATGACTGACAAAGTACATGGCTTCTGACCCCAGAGTTTCATATCTTCAGTTAGCATACATGAACTGCAGCAGGCTAACTTGATAGGTTAAAGTACGGTAAAATCGGGAGAGAGATCCAAGATGGCCAATTAGCAACAGCTCAGGAATGTAGCTCCCAGTGAAAGCGCAGAGAACGAGTGGACGCCGCACTTTCCGACGAATTTTTGTTGCCCACAGGCTGGGAGATTCCCGGCAAAGGAGCCACATGGGTCGCCAGCGAGACTCGTTTGGCCGGCGCGGCTGTTTTGCCGGCGCCCCAGTGCGGCGCTTCCCGGTGCAGAGTATACGGGACTGGGTGCCCTTTTAGTCGGGCTCGGCTGGTCCCATCCCCACAAGGAGAACAGCAATTGGAAGCGCTGAGGACTGAGAGCAAGCACAGCTGAACCCGGGAAGGCCTGGCTCCGTGGAGAAGAGGCGCCTGCCGAAGGAAAACTAAGAAACAGAAAAAACTTCATCACCAACAAGCCGGACGTCCACTCAGAGACCCAATCTTAAAGTCGGCAATTACAAAGACGACAGGTGGATAAATCCACAAAAATGGGAAGAAACCAGTGCAAAAAGGCTGAGAACACCCGAAATCAGAATGCCTCTCCTCCTACCGGGGATCGCAGCTCCTCATCAGCAAGAGAACAAG
>CAUYQU010100541.1:0-35679 GCA_963574635.1 Cheracebus regulus
GGGGCTCCTCCGCTGGGAATGTCCTGGTCCGTGGGCAGCGAAAATTTATCGGTAAGTGTGGCGTCCACTGGCTCTTTGTGCTTTTACTGGGAGCTGCAATCCTGAGCTGCTAGTGATCGGCCATATTGGATCTCTCTCCGATTGTCTTTCTTGATCAGGTGTAAGTACTTCTATTTGGGCTCTAAATCAGTCTATCTTAGGTCATGTAAGTTTCTATAAGACAGAAAAGCAAAGAGAACATATATTTCCACCAATGGATACTGAACAGTTGAACCTAACCCAATAAAACAAATGGCACACAATAATTAATTAGAGCTCCGGAGCATGAACTGTAACAGGCTACTGAAATGCTCTTCCTCTTATTTCTTCATGTAGATGACATTGTTTTGTCTCTTTTCCAACAAGTAAGTGGGCAGTCTAAAAAGAGACAATGCCTCTGAGATGATCAAACTCAGCCTTGTTGGATTTGCCCAACACCCTCAAATCTAGACTGCCTTCTTCTTGGAACTACTGTTTCTCTATCTGCTCACAATGTTTGAGAATAGCCTTATCGTTGCTGTAATGAGATGAGATTCTCAACATCATACTCCTATGTTTTATTTTTCTTAATAACTTATCCTCTCTTGAAATGTATTACTCCACCAGCTGGAAGCTGTAAGTCTTGGCTCAATGCTTCAAGGACTTCTCCACCATCTCCTATACCAGCTGCTCTGTTCAGATGATCACATCCCTCTTTCTGGGAATGACAGTGTCTCCTCCTTGCTGGCATGGCTTACAACAGATTTGCTACAATCTCTTATCTCCTGCATTACACTATTATTATGAACAATCAGGTCTGTATACAGTTGACATTGGGAATCTGGCCCTGTGACTTCTTAGTAGCAGTCACACTAATCATTGCAGTTCCTGCTAGTTATTACGGACACAATGTCATCAACCATTTTACCTTGAGATTCAGGCTCTGCTGAAGCTCGTCTGCTCAGACACCCTGTCAGCCTGATTCTGGGTCTGGTTATCAGTGTGTTCACACTGCCCCTTCCCTTCACTTTCATCCTCATCTCCTACTTTTGCATTGTTGTTGTGCTGTGGAGGCTAGGCTTGAAACTTTCTCCACCTGTGGATCTCCTCTGACTGTAGTTGCCATATTTTATGGGGCAGTCATCTACATGTACTTGAAACCTCAATCAAAGGGAACCCAGGAAGAGGATAAAGTTATCTCAATACTTTATGGAGCAGTTACTTGCATGTTAAATCCCCCAATTTACACTTGGAGAAATAAGGATGTAAAAGGTGCACTTAGAAAGTTAGCCAAAAGAAATGAAAAATCCTAACGGTTCTCTTTAAACTTCTCCTAAGTGCAGGAAAAACAGGGAAAACTTGGCCCCTTATTTCAATTTATGTTTCTTTAAAACAAACAACAATAAAATCTTAGTGAGCAGTCTTTCCATTGTCCCCTTTAGGCACTCATTAACAAGTTTACCATAACTATTAACATTTTTTCAAGCCGCATTCAGACCTAAAGCCATGAATATGCCCAAAGTAGTTCACAGAGAGAATAAGGGTAGTAGTTATGTGGAGGCAGGCGCAACAGCCATAGTAGCCTATCAGGGAGAGTCCTTTCTCTCAAGCATAAGCCACAAGACTTTTGTAACCAAACATCTTTGTGCTTGTCACACAAAGTGGGTAAAATCCATATACATGACAGTGGTTAAGCAACCATAATACAGCATTTGCTTCTCATAACACGATTTATAGGTGTCCCCCACCAGTTTGAACCTAATGGACAAATGGCCCCTCAATTATCCCATTTAGGGCATAACATTCCATGGCAAGAAGTATCTTTTGTATGTAAAGCACTTTATCTTTTAATAAGTGCTTTTAAATAAATTAGATTTATAATTTCTTATTTTAAAATATTTTACATATTATAAATATTAATCTTCTGTCAGCCAACATTGTTTCTACAAATATTAAATTTCCATCATATCAATTTCTTATAAAAATGTCTATACTGAAATTGTTCTTTTGCCTTCTCCTGTTTCTCTGCCTCCTCTTCCATGAGATGCTTTAGCGACCCTCTGGCCATTTCAACTCCCACTTCTCATACACATTTATGAGCTTTAGCATTTCTGCTCTTCCCAAGAGTCTTCATGGCCAAGATTGTGATTATTTTTCTCCTTGTTCTCTGTTTAATAAGATGCCATATGCACTTTCTATTGTAGGCAGCCAACATTTATTATATACTTAGTGTCTTAGTAACTTGTTATTCTTTTCCTCATCTTAACTTTGACCAACTGACTCTAGAATTCTGCCATAGCACATTGAGAAAGTGGATATATATGTTTTACTTCTAAAACCTCTTTCCCTCCCACGGCTTTTCTTGGGTAGACGGCTTTCTGGTCACGATATTTTCTATCCTTGGCTTTTTTATTTACTTTCTTTCTGAGGACTGATGCTTTCTGGGTTCTTAAAAATACCTTACAAAATTCTCTTCCTGTAAGTCTTCTGCCACTGTCGTGGGCAAATGGAGTGTGATGCTTACTCCTTGATTGCTATGATTTGCTGCCAGAGATCAAGAGGCAAATTCATTAGAAAGAGCAACTCTCCACTGATCCTGCCTGACCCTCCTTCATTAGGGATTTTCTTGTGAATCAGTTCTTTTAGGTTTTAAGAGGGCCAGGAAAAAGTCCTTGTCAGTTCCATACTGCACTTTGTTTGTGGTACCATGTATATATAATCAGAATATACATGCTTGGATGGTGGGCAAAGGAATCGAAAAACTTGAGTTCAAATTCGAGCTCCACATTTATTAGCTGTTCTATTACAGCTTAGGCAAATTACTCAACTGCTCTGTGCATCACTTTCCCTATCCACAAAATAAAGGCAGTAATAGTATTCCTTTTGTAGTGTTGTTTAAAAGAATTAAACTTACAGTTCAAGTAACGCACTTATAACAGCCCTTGGCACAGAGTAATCAAATGCTCCTGTTCTTTGTTTTCTAAAAGTCTATTTCCTTTATAAATCTTTCCCTCTGGACTTCACAATAAGGAGCTTCGCTAGCCCATTCTCTAATTTTAGAAACACTGTAATATCATATTTCCCTTTGGCTCTCATTTTTATGGCTTTGCTCTTAATCTGGGTGACTCCTATTCCAGTTCCTCTGACCTAGGCTTGATATATTTTAAGTAGAGACAGCCCCAAACTTAGGAATGAGTTATGTCCAAAAGCTAACTCATAAGTCATCAGCTTGGAACTCAGAGCACGTTTTCTCTACTGAGATAGGGTGGCTACATTCCAAGGGCAGCTCACCAACACCTATTTAGGTCATCATTCTATCACTAATAATACTAAAAGTCCTAGGACCATACTTTTTAAAGTATGTGTATTGAGTTCCTGTGTAGGATTCTAAAAACACTGACACTGTTAGATGGGATTACTAGGATCCCCCAAAAAATCTTCCATGAAGTTCTCTGCCACCATGCTCATGTCCTAGTGGGTGTATGAGGAATTCTCACAGCAAGGTATAGGAGTGGGACTTAGAGAGCTTCTCTAGAGACTATGAAAATAATAACGTCCTTCTGTGTATAAGTCACTCACAAGTCAGAGGACTTCTGATTCTCTCTTCATTTCTTTTGATGCTATTTATTACTAATTTGGGATGACTTGATAACATTCTACCTAGGGCCAATCATTCCCCAAACATTTACTGTGTCTACTGTGTGTTAGGGATGCAAATACAAATAAGACATTTTTTATCTTTGAGATGCTCACATTGGAGCTGGGGAGCAAACGTGCACACGTGAAGAACTACAGTTACTGTAATCCACAGTACTTATGAGGTAAAGGCACCAGCTATAACTCGGCCATTCAAGAAATATTTAATATTTTAGCAGTCTTGAAAGAGAGTTTGCCAGTTGGAAAAAGGAGGACGAATTTAGTGGACATAATGTGAACAAGTAGAGATACAAAACCCAGCTTGGTGTACTTCCAGATACTGCCAACAATTCAACATTACTGCAGCAGAAGGTGTGGGAAGTGTTTTTGGCAATATGTACGACCTGAAGAAAAATCAGTAAGCCAAATTAGGGGGAGGCTTGTTATTCTCTATTAAAGAGCCTTCACTTTCTTTATTCTAGAGATCAACAAATTACAGCCTGAGGGGCCAAACCAGCCCTTGGCTTGTACAGCTCCTGAGCTAAGAACAGTTTGCAAATTTTTGATAGATATTAAAAAAGCAAAGAAAAATGTTTTTACAAAGACTGTGTGTGTCCTGCAAAGCCAAAAATCTTTACTATCTGGTCCTTTACAGAAAAAAAAAATAGTCTCATGCAATAAGTGGTGGGTAATCATTTAAGGTTTTGAGCAAGTCAGTAAAATGTTCAGAATTTTGCTTTAGAAAGATCACTTTCACAACAAATGCGAAGAATTGACTGAAGAGATGTAAGACTGGACAGAAGGTAATATGATTTGAATAATAATCTGAGAGCTGATATGGACCTGAACTGGGCTATAGCAATAGAAATTTGGAAAAGACCCGTATCGTAGAGTACCCCTTCCTTTTTTCATTTTTACATGCAATTTCATGCACATTCAAGATACGTTTTCTCAGAAGCAGCACAGATATAATAAGGGGCTTCAGGGATAAGACGAGGTCATCCCCAACATCATTTCTTTCCTAAAACTCAACAAGCACAGAGAGATATGGAGAGGGATAGGGTCTAAAGGCACATCGTTGTGTTTTATTCACATACTACAGCCCCTTTTCTATTCCAGAATAGTTTTGCATGAGTTATGAAATTGCATTTGGTTAAAACAGAATGTTTTTGTTGAAAGGTAATAAATATCCTCTGGCTTCTTACATAATCTCTGAAGTTCACTGATCACCTGTCACTCCTTTAGACATCGTTTAGATGTGTTTCATGCATCATGAATCATGCCACCATGAGTCTTTAATAGGAAGATTTCTAAAAGCATTGTTTAGAAATGTCAGTGACTTTCGGTTTCTAAGTTTTTCTTTTCTCAAACATCACTCGCTCTCCTTGTTTTATCACATTGGTCATTTCCTTCTTATCCCATATACCAGAGAAACACACAGATAAATGTTTGCTCAGCCTACCTCAAAAAGTCTTGGAATAATAATATCTAAATGTTGTTCAAGATATTTGCATAAATGTTATCTTATTTGAGCTTCATAAAAACGTGAAGTCTCTTTCCAGATAAGAAATTTAGGAATCTGAAAGTTAAAAACATTTGTCCAGAGTCACATGGCTGGTTACATAGTAGAAGCAGAACTAAATGTCCCCTCTGACCGCAAAGCTGGTAGATTTATCACTGTGCTGTATCTATAAGGGTTGCAGATCCAGATTTTCTCATCAACACCTTGTTCATGATGTTCACTCACATTTTGAGCTGTGAAGTCTGTTGCTGAGTCATTCTTTGATTTTTCTGCTAGGTTTTGTGTACCCCAGTATTAACCTACATCCTTTCCCATATTATATAGCTCCATAAAGAACTCTCATAACTGATTTGAAGTCACCTTAACCTGTCTATAATCTCTCAAGCACGTGACAACTTTCTTCTCTTCCTGAACATGAGAAAATGTCAGTAACCATTCTTGCCTTTGCTGCTTCCCACTGTTACCCTGACTCTTTCAGTCTACTGCAGATATTTGTCATTTCCCCTTTGATTTTCCTTATTTCAGATTTAATTTCTTTATTCTTTTACTGTGCTCTCCATTCGTTTGTTCTGAAATTGAAAATATCTATTTTTCTCTTCAAAGTATTTGGCTTCGTTTCTTTCCTTGAGAGATTTCCTCAAATTATTTTCTCATCTGTACCAATCCTCTCTGACAGCTTGGAATGAAAGCTGAGCTTGTCTCCTTGACCATTCCTCATCATTTTCAATGCCTTCTCTTAGTTATATGAATTTCCTCATCCTCCATTTACTTCTGCCAAATTTCCAAGCTTTTAAGAAATTAATTTCAGCTAGTACCATTGCATGATCAGAAAAAGTGCAATCTCTCATTTCTTATGTCGGACCTCTACTCTCTCTTGCATATAAATCCTGTCAGCCCTCCTGGATGCCTTCTTTTTTTATATAAGCATATTGCAAACTGTTAGCATGCACTTCCAAATAATCTTCTTTCAAGTCTACATTTTTGCACACAATTTTCTAAGTATTCAGCTTCTCTGGTCAATTTCAAATTATCTCTGGCTCTATTCCCTTTTCTGAGATGTAATCGAAATGTCTCTACTCCAAAACCACTCTACTTTATGAAGAATGAAAAAAGGACACCACATCCTTAATTTACAGATCTGAGCTTTTCTCCTCCCTAATTGTCATCCTTGATCCTGTCTTCCAATTGAGACCTCCTATCTATCGTCAGACCTTTGCATGATAATGTTTCACCCAAAATCTTAACCCCATTATACTCTCTTCATTTTTTTCTATGACAAGAAACTCAAACTTAGCCACTTCATTTGAATAACTGGCAAGTAGGATAAGCAGGCACTCTATGTTATAAACACAGAGGAAATAGATAAATTATTTGTGGGTAGGAAGAAATGTGGAATACTTTAAAATAGAAGAATTTGAGCAAGATTAATGGAATATTTCTTTTAAGAGAGAAGAACTTGAGCATAGGTAGGATTTTGATGATCAAAATCTACTGTGGGATATAATTCTATTCTAAGTGGCAGGAAAAAAAATTTGCACAAGTTTAGGGGCATGCCATGGGGTGCATTTTCAGAATGGCTAGTTCCTGTTGGTTGAAAGATAGCCTACAAGTGATATACATCAGGAAAGGTAAGCTGGGAGCACGTTGTAGAGCATATTGCTAACCAAAGGAGTTTAGACTTTATTCTATAGTGAAGAGCAAGCCATTGTAAGTTTTAAAAACAAAAATAACATAGTAGACTCCAAAATCTTTACTGAAAGAGTAGGTGGATGAGTCAAAGATAAATCAAAAATGTTCCATTTGGGTGACTAGGAAGAGAGCAACACTCTTAACAAAGGAAGGAAAGGAGGGGGCTTACTGGTTCTGGTCAAAAGAAAACAGGTTCACCTTTGAATATAACTGAACGTAAGGTGTTAAAAAGCCATTCAAGTTGAGATAGTAATAAAATACATGGATATGCGGGTCTGAGAGTTTGGATACACAGATAAATTTTGGAAGTCAACCACATAGAAGGGATAAGAAATGTAGGGGTATGTGAAATCATCACGCCTGAAGTCAGAGAAAAGATCAGAAAGAGTGTCCATGGAGAAAACCCACGTTTAAAGGGTAGGAAGGGAAAGGGGAAGGTTAGGTGGTATGGAAGTTAGGAGAAGGATCCAAAAACTGAGCCAAAGGAATAGAGAACTTGAGGAGGGTGATTACCAATGTCAAATGTTTCCAATATATGGAGGAGGAAAAGTTCTGAAAAGCACTCAATTTGACAATTTAGAAAGTCATTAGAAACTGTCAAACAGGATGTTTGAGTAAACTGGAAGGTTCAAAAGCTAGAAAGTAGGTGTGAGAAAGCATAGGCAATGATGTAAACTACTTTTTAGTGACGTTTGGTGATAAAAGAAGGTGAGAAATGAGATAGCTCATGAATTTATCAGGACTGAGAAATGCATGTTTTTAGAATTGAAGAATCCTCTGTATGATTGCAGGCATAAGGAAAGGAGCTTGATACAAAAAAGGAAATATATACACACATGTTTGTGTGTGTGTGTATATATATATATATTTTTTTCATTAGAAAGGGGGGTAGGGAGGAAGGGAAAGGGAAGGGAAGGAAGGGAAGGGATTGGAAATATAGGGTAAAATGTTTGTAGCATAGACAGCAAGGACAACTACTGGAGCAGGACCCTGAAAAAGCAAGAGGTGAAATTAGCTAACCGTGCCCATGACATGGGTAGTTCTGGCAAGAAGGGAAGTGGGGGCTTCTTCCTGAGAAGCAGAAGGAAAGAATAAGTCCAGATACAGAAAAGAGTTAAAGTTGAAAGGAGAAAAAGGAGCAAATAGATCTTATTTCTCCTCTGATCAATCTACATTTCTATTACGCACACCTCTATTCCTCCAACTTTTGTGACTGGGACTCCACCTTCAGGAAGCTTGTAGCATTTGTTTCCTTTTGTGTGTCTCTTATTCCTGTTCTGCAGATATTTTATGTAGGAAACCCACATCACCATTTCTTTCAGTAACCCCTAGTATACCCCAGCTGTTTCTTGCTGCCCTCCCAGTTTTATTAAATTCCTTTACTCCTTTCTTTACCCCTATCTAACATCTATTTTTATTCTTCTCCTTCATGTAAAGCCCTCACCTACACATTTTACTTCCTGAATCTCTTAACTCCCTTTCATACAGACCTTTCCTGACTAGTAAAGACTATAGCTAGTGATGACTACATTTTTCAAGAGGTTGAACTGTGATAGGAAATGATAGCCAGAGAAGGGATAGCATAGTGGGGACCAAAAAACCTTGAACAAGTTTACAGAATAAAGAAAACGAGCCAGTAGGGAAAAAAAGGGAGATGTTAAAAACAAAATAAAGAAAATAATTTTATTCCAGAGCAAGTAGAAAGAAATGGAATCCAGAGCACAGGTAAAATGATAATCTTAGACACAGAGATACTTCTGCTGAGGTGGGAAGGAGGAAGCAATAATGGGTCAAATGCATACACATTTGTAGGAGAAGGAGACAGGAACTTTAAGAGTTCCAACCTGATGACTTCTACTTCCTGGAGTAGTAGGGAGGCCAATTACTGAGAATTAAAGTGAAACTGATGGAGTAGTGATGGGAGGAGGCTCATGAAAGTTTCAACATGCTTTGTGGAAAATGGAGGAGAGGGCAGTCTAGGAAAACACGAGATTATCAGACAACATAGAGGATCCAAGCAAAATTGGAAACAATAAATACGTAGAGGCATAGATCCACATGAATGTGAGACTCTTACCTTAATGATACTTAGCAGTCTACATGTAGGAAAACATGGCCCAAATAAGATCTACATATAGGAAAAGAGTTGAATTAATGTAGGTGAAATTGAAATAGGAATGGATTCCAATGTCCCAAGGGAGCATGTAGTTGAAAAACTACAGTAGTTTGCTATAGCTGGAAGCATAATATATAAGACTAAAAACATAAGAACCCAACAAATGATGTTTTTATATGCTTTGGCAATGGAAATCCATTGAAGGGTTTTGAACTTGAAAATGACTTGATCACATCTGTGTTTTGAAAGCATTACTAGAAAATATCTACAGAGGGGAATAGACAAATAGCAAAGAAGTCATTTAAGAGGTTATTTCAACAGTATAGATGGGAAGGATTGAACAAGGGCACAGAAATGGGCATGAAAGGAAGAAATGGATTGAAGAGGCCTACAGAGAACGTTAGTTGAGGATAGGTTTGAGAAAACTTGGTGAGTAAATGGGATTTTACATTATTTTAATTGCATTTCTTCCTCGCAGATTCTTCTTCCTTATTCCCCTCTGCAGATGATCCTTCCTTTGGAAGAAGCCAAAAAAATCTAGTACTAATTACAGCTAGAACTCATAAAGTAGTATTGAAAGAGTATAACTGAAAGAGTATGGACTTTGGAGTCCCATGTTCTAAGCCCTAATCCACCACTTAATATCTTCATGATTTGGCACAGTTAACCTCACTGAGCTTCAGTTTCTTCTTCTGTGAAATGAGGATCATGTCTATTTTCCAGCGCTATTGTGAGGTTTCAATGAAATACTGAAAATATGTTTAGAAAGTAGTTTGTTTGCTTCTTGGTATATAATAGATGTTCAAATAGTAGGTAGTTCTGCTTTCATTATTTTTGTTACTCTTAGTATCTTTGTTATTATCTCAGTGTTCATGAAGTGCTTTTTCTGGGTCCCACTGTCCCCTCCAAGGCTAGTTTCATCATGTGTCATCCTGCCCCTGCCTTCTCTTCACTGAAGTCATAACAAATCACATTGTAGATAGGTGACTCACTAAATATTGTTCAACAAAGCACATAGTGTGAGGGACCCTCCCTGACTGCAGTCCAGTCATTGAGCCAGCTGGCCCTAGGTTCGCACCAGTGGCAGAGTCTGTCCCTCAAATCAGACCATATTTGGCTGGACAAGGAAACCAACCACACAAAGGTGGCTTCTCAGATCATTTGTTTAACTATTGCCATGTATATACACATAAACCTCTTATCATTGTGTCATAAATGAATATATTATATTCTCATAGGCTATGTTATATGTTATATTCTCCCAGGCATGCCTCATGTCCAGCTACCTGAAAACATGCCAACTGGGAGAAGCCCCTCAAATCTCAGCACTTAAGGAGTGCCAAAAGCAAAATCTTAGCAGCCAAGGCCCCTCTAATTGAATCATGGCTAGCTGTCTTTAAAATAACATATGCCAATTTTATGACTGCCTACAGAGACTGCCCTTCAATTAACCTTGGGTAGGTTGTTGTACCTCTGATTATACCCCGTAAATGACAGAAATCAGACTATATCATGACTCTCCTCAAATTACAGAAGAACCTAATTAAAACAGTTTCCTGTTGGCCAGGCGTGGTGGCTCATGCCTGTAATCCCAGCAAATTGGGAGGCTGAGGCAGGCAGATCACCTGAGGTCGGGAGTTCGAGACCAGCCTGACAAACATGGAGAAACCCTGGCTCTACTAAAAATACAAAATTAGCCAGGCGTGGTGGCACATGTCTATAATTCCAGCTACTCAGAAGGCTGAGGCAGGAAAATTGCTTGAACCCAGGAGGCAGAGGTTGCAGTAAGCTGAGATCACTCCACTGCACTCCCACGTGGGCAACAAGAGCAAAACTCCATCTCAAAAAATAATAAAACAGTTTCCTGTTTTCCTGTGAATAAGCCTAGCATGGTCCTTTTAACAGAAGCAGCATGTTTGGGGCTCCCGCCTCAAGAATCTACTAAGTTGTTCAAAAGGATTATTTTCCCAGAACACAGGATCAACTTTGAGTGATAACCTGATATGGAGTTACAAAACAATTCGTGCACAAAAAGAGACCAAAATGTCAGACGTTTTCCAGGATGTCCCTTTGCATCAGCCCTATGGTCTTCAACTGATAAGAGCTCCAGTAAGACCTTTTTGGGTGCTCTTTACAATGTTTTCAATCAATCAGATATCCTAGAATCTTCCCTTGCCCAAGCTAGAACTGGGTCAGTGGCCTTCTCCATGCTCATGTTTTCCTAATTATCCTGTAGAAGCACTTCCAAATTGCTAGAATTGGGACCACCCGGGATAGTGAGAAGAGGGGCGAAAAGGGGTTTATCTTAACCTCATCTCACCCTTCCAAAATCCACAAGGCTTCTCTCATGGACAAAGATTTCACATAATGGGGACCTCTACAAAGTGTGAGGAGTCTGCTTGGCTCTGATAGGAGCGAAGAGTTTTATGCAACAGATTAGGAATTTACATTTGGGTAAAAGCAAGTAGAACCTCTATTAGCCAGGAGACTTCAAGGACGTTGATGACAGCAGTACTAATGCATCTTACTATTTGAAAGGGAGCCAAATGTCTATGGAATGTAGCATTAAATAAATTATTTAGTAATTTTAATACATCTCTGTAAACAAAATTCCACAAGGCTACTCTCAGAGGCAAGGACAGGAAGCCGTAGCAAGGAATGTCTCTATTCTAGTCATAAGAAGATTTGTGCTGCTTTCCCGTAGCCTCAAGTGTTTACTCGCTCTTGCAGCAAATCAGGCCTAGACTATCACTGCCTAACAATTTTCCAGTATGCATCATTTTCATTTCAGCTCCTGCTAGTGTACCATGCAAAGCACCTGGGCATCGTAATTAATTTTAAGCATTTACGCATGCTAGTGAACAATTCTAGCACAACTTCGTGGTTGTGTTTCACTATTAAATGGGCCCTTTTGGTTTTGCTGGAGTCCACATGTGTGTTTATGTATGCGTGTGTTTATATGTTTCTGTGTAAACAGTAGATAATAAGCAAAAACAAGCCGGTGTCCTACAGGAACGAGAGCAGTGAGTTTTTACTATGTGCACCTGTTTACCCTCACTCCAGGCTGAATTGTGTGCTCCTGTGTGTTAAAGTTAAATAACCATTACTATCTATGAAATCACATAGCACTTCCACTTCAGGACCATCAAACATCTGCTAGCATTTTCTTAATACATTCGCTTTAGTAGCTGAATCCCAGGAATTCACCTATGAACACTGAAAGATTATTTCTGATGGCAGACATAGAATTATTTGCTCCAATTTTTTAACTAGATGGAACCAACTGGAATAGAATATAGGGTGAGAATATACATGTGAGTTTGAGTGAATATGTCATTTAAACCTAATTCTTGTCTCATTTTCAGGCCATTCTATAGAATGTCATTTAAGAAATACTGGAATTAAAAAATATATACTGGAATGTAACTGAGACCTTGAAGAAACTAAAGCATATGACAGCATAATTGAAATGGCAAAGTCTGCTTTCATCTTTAGTTTCTCTAGTGAAAGAAGTGACTCTATGTCTCCCCTAAAGCACAAATTGGAGAACAACTAGATCCCCAAGAGCTGGTCCAGAAAATTAGGGATAAAGAGGTGCCATTTGTCAGTCCTACATCACCAGTATTCAATTTCTAGTGATCAAAGTGTACCCAGCATGGAATTTTGAAAGGCATGCAGATGAACCTCCTCCGCAGCTCTTTGTTGATCTACCTCTTGCCTTCTGAAGAACAGTGTGCTGGGGTAAGTAGCTACAAATGAAAAACATTGAACAAAGGGTCACAAGTTACAACTGTATTAAAAACTTTGAGTCAGATAAGGCTGAGTACTAGCTGCAAACGAAGTAAGAGACTGAACACATGAGCGGTTTACCATGCTCTTCTACTTATACTCAGGGATAAGGTCTCTGTGACCGGCACTCACTGAAAATGGAGAGATAAAGAAGTAAACGATTTATAGTTCAGGGTGAGAAATGCTGTGAAAGGGGTAAATGCAGGATTCTATAGGATTACATTGACACCTCCCACCAACTTAAAGAATAAGGGTAAGCAGGGAAGGCTTCCTGTAAGATCTGAAACTCATCTGAAATGAGTTTCTAAAGATGAATAGGATTTTTACTGATGAAGCGGTCATGGCAGGCATTACACCTGGAGAGAAAATTTTCTGTCCAAAGGCATGAAAGCATGAAAGAGGAGAAGTATGTGCTAACTGCAAGTAGCTCTGCTTGGCTGACCTGTAAGGTCTGAAGTCGTGAGGAAGAGCTGGAAAGATAGGGAGGAGAGTGAATAGGAAGGTCACAGGCTACAGCAGTGAGCTGAAGCCGGATCATGAAAGGCCTTCTGTGACACTATACTGGAAGCTGCATATAGGCCATGACTCTATTACCTAAGCTTCATGGGAACAGAAACTATGTGTATTTCATTCACGGGTTCATCCCCAATTTCTCTAACATGGTATATAGCACAAAATAGATGCCCCAATAGTAGCATGAATGAATTCTATGCCAAGGCATTTAAACATTATTCTGAAGACTAAGATCCATTCAATGGATTCCGGCAGGGAAGGGACATGGCTAGATTTCAACTTTATATACACTCTGGTTGCTGGGTGGGGAATAAATGGGAGGGGTCAACACTGAATGTGGGAAGCAGGTCTATAAGGCTATTGTAGTAATCCAGGTGAGAGAAGATGGTGGCCAGGGATGGGGAATTTGGAAAATAGGGTAAATTTAAGAGGCATTTAGGAAATTGCACTAACAGGACAGGGTAACTGGATGAGAAAGAAGATGGAAAGAAGAATATGTCAAAGATGATACTACCAGTTTGATGATTTGAACAAGGTGGTACCATTTACCGAAATTGGGAATATTAGGAACTGAGTGGGTCTGTGAGGCAGAGAAGGGGTATCATTGGTGGGGCTATGGCATCGGTTGGGGGTGTGGGAAAAGTGGAGGCAAGGAGAGTAAGGAAAATATCAGTTCCATTCTGGAAACATTGAGTTTAAGGCATCTGAAGGATATCCAGGTGACTGTATATTCAATACCCAGTTGACTACATATCTGAGGCTCAGGAGACCAATTCTGGAAATATATAGATTTGGGAGTTGCATATAGATAACAGTTGAAATACATGTCCCTTTTGATTGGCTCCTTTTTTGTTGTTGTTGTTTGTTTTTGAGAAGGATTCTCACTCCGGCACCCAGGCTGAAGTGCAGAGGCGCAATCTCGGCTCACTGCTTCCTCCACCTCCCAGGTTCAAGTGATTCTGACGCCTCAGCCCTGCAAGTAGCTAGGATTACAGGCATGCACCACCACACCAGGCTAATTTTTGTACATTTAGTAGAGATGGGGTTTCGCCATGTTGACCAGGTTGATCTCGAACTCTTGTCCTCAAGGGATCCGCTGTCTTCAGCCTCCCAAAGTGCTCAGATTACATGGGTGAGTCACCACACCTGGCCTGGTTGGCTCCCTTAATGACTCCTCTTATACCCTGGCCCAGTGAGCTCTGCCTGAAAGCTAATTCACCATAACTTGAATTCCTAACGAGTATTTAATCTTCTTCCCAATGTCTTCTAACTCAGCCCAGGCCCCAGCGGTATCATCTAATAAATGCCTCAGAAGACTGAGCAAAAGGTTCCACATCCTAAAGTTAGTGCCTCTTTTGGACACAGCTCTCAGCTTCTAACAGCACAAGGGTGCCCTCTAGTGTTCAGCATGATGCATACAGGGGCACAGACAACTGAATTGAGAACCTTGCCTTTCAACCAGGATCACTGACTGTCCTGCCACCTTCACTTCTGGAGAAATTCACTAGCCACACACAACCTCAGATTTGAAGGGATTCTAAGTACTTCAGATTCTAGCAGGGCATAAGGAGAGTCAGGCAATCCATACTCTCTCAAAGCAATGTGGTTTTTTTTTCAGCAGCCCATCGCAGTTAGAGAGTAGCCTGCAGTGCCACCTCTTGAGTAGAACCGTCTAGGTTCTCAGTAAGCTTCAGAAGGGGAACTATGAAATAGACTGATCAGACTTATACTATTATTTCAGAAATGATAAGCCTCAGAGTGTTAACGTAGATATGTCTACAAAACTAGAGAAACACAGGGACCCATGTCACAGGCCACCTGGACACAATAGTCTCTCAATATATGCCGCTTTGTCCACAGATGCCACTCGCATCACTAGAAACTCTTTTGTATACTAACCAGGGTGCCAGGGTGAGAATGGAAGGATCATCTTTTACCCTTACCTACAAAGGGCCATGGGAAAGGCATTTCATAAGGAATTCTAGGTGGTACACTCATCTTTACACTAGTGAACAGATTTCCTTGTACATATATCAGAGTAGGAGGACTAGAGATCCTCCTACAGGATTGGCGTGCTCATTAGATAACATGGAATAGGAATTGGCGTGCTCATGAGATGACATGCAACAAAACACCAGGATTATTAATATGTTACTGCTTCTACCCAGCCCTCTACAGAGTGGAGATCCAAGTACCTACCTCACTATACTCTAAGAAAACCTATACTCTAAAAAAGAACAAAATCATGTCCTTTGGAGCAAAATGGATGCAGCTGGACGCCATTATCCTAAGTGAATTAATGCGGGAACAAAAAACCAAATACTGCATGTTCTCACTTATAAGTGTGAGCTAAGCATTGGGTATACATGGACACAAAGATGGGAGCAATAGACACTGAAGATTCCAAGGTGGGGGAAAGAGGGCGCAGGGCTGAAAAACAACCTCTTGGGTGCTATGTTCACTACTTGGGTGACGGGATCATTAGAAGCCCAAACCTCAGCAGCACACAATATACCCATGTGAGAAAAGTACACATGTACCCCCTGAATCTAAACTAAAATGTTTTTTTTAAAAAAAAAAAAAAAAAAAGAAAGAAAAGAAAGAAATCCTATGCTCATTATCTTATTTTGCAATTCTGCCTTAAGTTCTAATATGGCCCTCTACCATCTGTCATTCCTTACCTAGGATTCCAAACAAATATGTCAATTACCAGGCTTTCAGAACTGAAGGTAGAACTAAAAGTATGATTAACCTGAGTACAATGTGAAGCACTTGAATTGTTTCACTAAGACTAAGGTCAAGTCCTTTCAACAATATGTAGATAATAACTACAGCAAAAGTACATCATGTCTCAGTATTAGTCATGTTTATGAAAGGCCTGCCTATTCCAGTTATTACCTCAGCTCACAACAATAAGCCTTTGCCTGTACCGATTGACTCAGGGCCTTCCAGACCATCTTGGCAAACCATAACTTTGCTTTTAATCATTTTTGGAGTTTGTTTACTTATAGTAAAATTTACCCATTTTGAGTGCACTTTGTAACAAGCACTAACAAACTTATATACCCCCTGGAAATAACAACTGCCGTAATCAAAATACAAAACACTATCATCACCCCATCCCAAAATTCACTTCTGCCCATCCCAGTCACCCGGAGCCCCACTGGGAGTCTAAGGTAAGCAGTATTTTTGGTTTTGTCACCTAGAATAGAGTTGCCATTCCTGAAGTTTCATATAAACAGAAGCAGGCATGATATCCTCTTTTGTGTCTATCTTAATTTAGCAAAACGTTCTTGAATTTCATGTTCAGGTTATGGTTGTATCCCACTGTGGTTTTAATTTGAATTTCCCAAATGACTGGTGATGTTGGGCATCTTTTCATGCGCTCGTTGCACATGTCTGTATTGCTTTTCTTTAGGAAATTTTGAACCACTGTTTTTTATAAAATGGATTTATTTGTCTACAGCTTGGATGAGAGTGATATGTGGAAGACGGTAGCTCAGATGTGCCACAGGCAATTTAGTTTTGCTATTTTTCTTATTAAGTACCCTATATATTTTCAGAAACAGATGAATTAAATCCTATGTGACCTCCTCATCATCATGAGATCATGATATACCTTAATGGTATCCTTTTTTTTTTTTTTTTTTTGAAAGGAGTTTCTCTCTTGTCACCGAGGCTGGGGTACAATGGCACAATCTCAACTCACTGCAAACTCCACCTTCCGGGTTTAAGCAATTCTCCTGCCTCAGCCCCCCCCCCCCAGTAGCTGGTATTATAGGTGCCTGCCACCACACCCAGCTAGTTTTTGTATTTTTAGTAGAGACAGGGTTTCACCATGTTGGCCAGGCTAGTTTCAAACTCCTGAGCTCAGGTGATCCACCCACTTCGGCCTCCCAAAGTTCTGGGATTACAGGCTTGAGCCACCACGCGTGGCCAATGATATCCTATTTTTTATTCCTGCTAATGAAATTACAGAGTTTCCTGGCCACTTGATATAGCACCACTTTTGAAATAGCCCTGCAAAAGGCCTACTTAAAAGTTAAAAGATAGAACTATTGGACCATGTTCTTTACATTCTGTATGATGAAGACACATAATTGTCTATTATGCATCAATCACATTAAACTTAGGAACTCTTCGGGTAAATGAAGTTTGTCCTGAGATTTCTGGTTCTAACCACAGTTCTACCCACAGTTCATTCCTTATGTTATTGTTCTAGTTAGCCCAATAACTGATTTCAAGAAAGGGAGAGTATTTGTTTCATTGGCAACTTTACTTACTGGGCTGTATGTTTGTGAAATAGTGATCCTCTCAGCCTTAGAACGTCCATGAAGACCTGTGGCATCCAGAGCATCCGGGGTGGAGTTGCCTTCAACTGTGAATAATCTTCCCATTTCCTTAGTATACTATATACATACTTTCTATCAGTGTTAAAATGTGAAATTTTGGGGAGCACTAGTTTAGTCCTCTATCACAGATGTAGCCATCCAGCAGATGAAGATACTATTTTCTATCCTAATTCTCTGCCCTACACCTAATCCTCCTCCCTAGCCCTAACAGCAGCCTATTCCAACCTGGCAATTTATTTATTTATTTATTTATTGAGGTTTTTCATTATACTTTAAGTTCTGGAATAAATGTGGAAAATGTGCAGGTTTGTTAAACATAGGTTTATACATGCCATGGTGCTTTGCTGCACCCATCAACCTGTCATCTACATTAGGTATTTCTCCTAATGCTACCCTCCCCTAGCTTCCCTATCCCACAACAGGCCCCAGTGTGTGACGTTACCCTCCCTGTGTCCATGTGTTCTCATTGTGCAACTCCCACTTATGAGTGAGAACATGTGGTGCTTGATTTTCTGTTCTTGTGTCAGTTTGCTGAGAATGATGGTTTCCAGCTTCATCCATGTCCCTGCAAAGGACATGAACTCATCCTTTTTTATGGCTGCACAGTATTCCATGGTGTATATGTGCCACAGTTTCTTTAACCAGTCTATCAGTGATGGGCATTCGGGTTGGTTCCATGTCTTTCCTATTGTGAATAGTGCTACAATGAACATACGTTTACATGTGTCTTTACAGTAGAATGATTCGTCTTTGAGAATATACCCAGTAATGGGATTCCTGGGTCAAATGGTATTTCTATTTCTAGATCCTTGAGGAATCGCCACACTGTCTTCCACAATGGTTGAACTAATTTACACTCCCACCAACAGTGTAAAAGCGTTCCTATTTCTCCACGTCCTCTACAGCATCTGTTGTTTCCTGACTTTTTAATGACCGCCATTCTAACTGACCTGAGATGATATCTCATTATGGTTTTGATTTGCATTTCTCTGATGACCAGTGATGATGAGCTTTTTTTCATGTTTGTTAGCCGCATACATGTCTTCATTTTTTCATGTTAAAATTTTTATTCCCATAAAAATAAATCTTTTAATAACAATTGAAATACTATCTACTGACTTTTAATTCATAGTGCCTGTTTATATCCTTTACTCGCTTTTTGATGCAGCTTTTTCCTTGTAAATTTGTTTAAGTTCCTTATAGATTCTGGGTATTAGCCCTTTGTCAGATGGATAGATTCCAAAAATTTTCTCCCATTCTGCAGGTTGCCTGTTCATGCTCATGATAATTTCTTTTACTGTGCAGAAGCTCTTTAGTTTAATTAAATACCATTTGTCAATTTCGACTTTTGTTGCCATTGCTTTTGGTGATTTAGTCATGAAGTCTTTGTCTATGCCTATATCCTGAATGGTTTTCTTCTAGGATTATTAAGGTTTTAGGTCTTATGTTTAAATATTTTATTCATCTTGAGTTAATTTTTGTATAAGGTGTAAGGAAGGGGTCCAGTTTCAGTTTTCTGCATATGACTAGACAGTTTTCCCAACACCACTTATTAAATAGGGAATCCTTTCCCCATTGCTTGTTTTTTTCAGGTTTGTCAAAGAGCAGATGCAAACCTGGCAAATTCTTATACTGTGATGAAAATGTCTCCAAGCACACAGTGATGAGCATCGTATCCTCAGAAAACCCCTGATTTGGGGAACATCCACCTCAACACCTACTTAAGAAGTTAGCTAGACACAAAGCCAACCATACTTTATGGGAATTAGGATACTCACTACCAAGGCCTTCCTTGAGACTTAGAGGTGATATGTCACTCAGAACTCCATAGCTAAGAACAGCTAAGGCAGACCCAGAAACTCAGTTTGTACCAGCTATTCATTCTAGTGGTATTACTAAGTGCTTAGTGTGTATCAGGCACTGGTGGAATGCTTGATGGACCACACTCACAGAACTTTTTGTTCTTACCAGGCAGCCCAAATCACCAGGTCTGGAGGCCAGATTATCTGCCATAGCAAGTCTGCCCTGGCAGATTATCTACCAGGTCATCTATTTCCAACTAGAATTAACCAGAATAATCTGGCAGAGGAAGTAGGCAAACACACAGGCATACTGATGCCAGACTGAAAGTCAAATATACCCAGAAACAATAATGCAAAATACAGAATAACATCTTGACCCTTGTTTAAGGAGGCCTGTCCTTAAATACTGTGCCTATGCAAAGACATTTATGTCTGGTGATAATTCAAGATATTGATTAAACTCTACAGAGACTTTTGAAGGCTCCATATTTATTACTGCATCCTCCAATATAATAGTATTTAGAAAACCTATAGTCAGAACAAGAAATACCTTTGGCAATTCAAATAAACAATACGCCACCCACTGCCCTTATATGTGTCTCTAGGATTCCACAACATTAAAATATATATTTAACTTGCTCCATTTCCACTACCACAGCTTCAACCTAGTGATTATGTAATAAAAATGGCACCTTTTATCCATATGCTGGTTCTTTATCCATTGACACTAACATAATACTATAACTTAAATTAGTGAGCTATTTTGTTTCCAGGAATTCTGATATTTTCAACTATGATACCCAGATTGAAGAATAATAATGAAGGCCTTTTGTAATTGCATCTACTATATATGGCTAAATGCAGCACCACCAGTTTTTTTAAGAATATTTCTTCTGCTCTACTTACAGACAACTAAATAGTTCAACCCGCTTCATAGAGTTTGCCTGCAACATAAAACATTCACATGAAACCCCTCCTTTAAAGAAACCATGATTATACTAGAAAAGAAAAAGAATCTCAGGAAAATAGAAATGGACAGGAAGTTCCTTAACATGCTAAACAATATCTTTGAAAATATGGCTCATATTATTCTTAATATTGAAAGACTGAATGCTTGTTCCTAAAAGTGAAATCAAAGGAAGGATAACTATTCTTGCCATACTTATTCAACACAGTATTGGAAGTTTTAGCTAGTGAAATAAAGCAAGGCTAGAAAATAAAATGTATGCATAGCAAGAAGAAAGAAACAAAACAGTCCTTGTTTGCAGATAATATGATTGTTTACATAGAAAATACCAAGGAATGCATAAAAATCTCCTAGAACTAATAAGTGCATTTGGTAAGTTGCAGGATACAAGATCAACATAAAAAATCAATTGTATTTCTATATACTAGATAAGAACAGGTGGATACCAAAAATAAATAATATAATGCCGTTTACAATTGCCCAGAAAGTGGAAGACTTAGGGGTAAATCTAACAAAATTTGAAAAGAAATTACAAGCTAAAAACAACACAATGCTGATGAAAGCAATTTAAAAAATCTAAATGGATAAATGGAAAGACACAGTATGTTCGTGGACTTGAAGACTCAAAAGAGATGACAACTCTACCCAAACTGACACACATATTTAATGTAATTCCTGTCAAAATCCACGCAAAAATTTTTAGATGTATAGGCAATATATAAATATATATCTACAACAGATACGTAAATATATGATAGGGATAGGCAATATGCCTACAAAAAATGCCTAAATTTTGGTAGGAATAGTTATGAATTTTATATGAAAAGTCAAAAAACTCAAATAGCTGAAAACAGTTTTTTAAAAGTACAAAGTGGGAAGAATCAGTGTACCCAATTTCAAGTTTTATTACATAACTACAGTAATCAAGACTGTGTGGTATTGACAGAGTGATAGACACATAGATCAATGGAGCAGCACACAAAACTCAGAAATAGACACACACAAATATGACCATTGATTTTTGGCAAAGGTGCAAAAGCAATTCAGTGGAGGAAAGATAGTATTCTCAACAAATGATATTAGAGCAATTGAAAATCCATAGGGTAAAATAAATAAATAAATAAAATCCATAGGGCAAAAAGTGAACCTCCACCAAAGACTCAAACCTATATAAAAATTAACTAAAAATATATTATGGACTTATATGTAAAATGTAAAATTATAGAGCTTTTAGGGGGAAAACACAAGAAAAGCTTTGCATATAAGGTTAGGCAAAGAGCTTATAGACTTTATACCAAAAGCACAATCCATAAAAGAAATTAAATGATAATTTGGACTTCATCAATATTAAAAACTTTGGCTCCATGAAGAAGCCTATTAAAAGGATAAAATACTGCTTATAGAGTGAGAGAAAATATTTGAAAATCACAAATATGACAAAATATCTGATATCTACAATATATAAAGAAAAAATAAGCAATCCAATTAGAAAATAAAGAAAAGACATAGACATTTCACAGACAAGGATATATAATGGTAAATAAGCACATAAACAGATATAAAACATCATTAGTCATTAAGGAAATGCAAATTAAAACTACAGTGAGATATCATTACACACCAATCAGAATAGATAAAATAAAAATACTTACAACTTCAAAAGCTGGCAAGAATGTAGAGGAATTGGACCTCTCATACATACCTGATGGGGATATAAAACAGAGCCACTCTGAAATTGAATTTCAAAGTTTCTTAAAAATGAAACACAACCCAGCAATTGCCCTTCTGGGCATTTATCCTAGAAAATGAACTGTATTATGTACACACACACATGCTCAGCTACTTGTACACAGATGTTTGTAGTAAATTTGTTCATAATTTAAAAAAAAAACTGAAAACAACCCAAATGTCCTTCAATGGGTGAATCCAATGAGTCAATGCATTGGGTTATACAACTGTGGTATATCCATAACATGGGATATTTCTCAGCAATGAAAAGGAACAAACTGATATGCACAACCTGGATTAGCCTATTGATAATTATGCCGAATGAAATAATCATTAACTAAAAGTCACATACTGTATCCTTCCACTTATTCAACAATCTTGAAGTGACAAATTATGGAAATGGAAAACAGATTAGTGGTTTCCAGAAGTTAAGGAGTTGATGAGAGTAGCACAGAAACGAGCATGACTACAAAAAGACAACATGAAGGATCCTCGTGGAGATTGGAATGTTTCATACCTCTACTGTAGCAATGCCAATATCCTGTTTTGGATATTATACTACAGTTTTGCAGGTTGTTACCATTGGAGAAAATTAGGTAAAGGATGCATGAGATCTGTATGTATTTTATTTTGCAGCTGCATGTGAATCCAAAATTATTTCAATATAAATGACTTAATTAAAAATAAAAATATCCATTAAATATCCATAAACTGGATACACCTTTAGCTAGACTGATCAAAAAGAGATAATTGACAAATCACCAATGTCAGGAATCAAAGAGAGAATATCTACCACAGATCCCACAGACATGAAAAAGATAATAAGAAATATTTTTGGTTGAGCTGCTATAACAAATTACCATAGACTTGATGGCTTAAGCAACAAACATTTATTTCTCAGAATTCTGAAGGCCGTAAAGTCCAACAACAAGGTGCCAGCAGATCCAGTGTCTGCTGAGGGCCAGTTTCCTGGTTTACAAACGGCCACTTTCTGCATATACCTTCATGTCTTTTCTTAGAGGAACACTTATCTTATTCAGAAGGGCTCCACCCTTATATTTTAATTACTTCCCAAAAGCCCTACCTCCTAATACCAACACATTGGAAGTTAGGTTTCAATATATTAATTTGGGCAGGACACAAACATTTAGTCTATAATATTCTATTCCTGGCTTCAAAAATGCATGCCTTTCTGACATGAAAAATGCATTCATTTCATCCCAACAACCCCAAAAGTCATAACTCATTCCAGCATCAACTCTAAAATCTAAGGTCCAGAATCATGTCTAAGTATCATCTAAATCAGGTATGGGTGAAACTTGAAGTAAGATTTATCCTCAGGCAGAATTCTTCTCCAGGTGTAAACCTGTGACACCAAACAAGTTATGTGAATCACAAATACAATGGGGCAGGCATATGACAGACATTGCTAAAATAGAAATTCGGTGGGGGACAAAGGAAATAAGAAAGAAGGAAGGAGTGATGGGCTCCAGGTAAGTCCAAAATCCAGCAAAGAAAACTCCACAAGCAGGAAGCAGAGGAAAATGTCCAGAGAAACTAAACTCTAAGCTCTATCACTTACTAATTATATCACATATAGCAAATCACTTCACCTATCTAAGCCTCTCATATTTTCTTCACAACTAAAGTGGGAATATGAATATAGGTACCCGTTTCCTGAAAAAACTTTTCGAGATTTAATGAATTAGCAAATATGAAGCTGTCTGGCTTCATAGTAATATCTGCTTTCACAGAGATCTATATGATGCTTCTCCTCGAGCAGGGGACCTGCTGGAGGACTCCCCTAAACGTCCCAGGGAGGCAGAAAACCCAGAACGGGAGAAGCAGACAGCCACCTTGGAGGGTGAGAGCCCCCTTCCTGTGGAGGTGGAAAAGAATAGCGCACCTCCTGAGCCGAGCTCTGGCCAGGGGCTCTTCAAGAGGAAGAAGAGGAGGAGAAGGAAGAGGAAGAGGCTGCCAAGGAAGGTGCTGAGGTCCCAGGCATCAGAGATCATGAGAGCCTGTAACCACCAATGTTTCAAGAGGAGCCCCCACCCTGTTCCTGCTGCTGTCTGGGTGCTACTGGGGAAATTGGTCATGACCTGCAAACTGGGAACCCCTTTGCACCCCAATCTGCTCTCCTCTTCCACTCACTTTTCACACTCCAAGCCCACCCATGGAGATTGACCTGAATGAGGCAGGCCACCTGGCCCTCCCCTCTAGGTCCCCATATCCCTATGATCTGAGTCAGAGCGATGTCTTCTGCTCCTTGGGATGAGATGAGGCTATTATCTTCCTTCCACTTGGAGCCATTTTCCAGGCTTCTGCTGGAGCCTGGGCCAACTGTTGCCACCTCCTGACATCCTTCTCCTACTCTCCTAGGCATTCTGGACCTCTGGCTTGGGATCAGGAGAAGGAATGGAAAAGATGGAGCATAAACAGCAGAGTGGGCTTGTGGAGTCTGGGAAGGGGGTGGGGGCAGCACAGGAGGATGGCATCTTCCTGAGTTCCTGTCCCCTGCTACACCTATTATCCCAGCTGCCTAGATTCAGGGAAACTGGGACAGCCTGTAGTAGAGGGGATCCTTTCCATAAATCCTTGATGATTGACAACAGCCATTTTTCCTTTTGCCAACCCCAAGAGTTCTGGGAGTTGTAGTTAATCATCAAAAGATTTTGGGGCTTCCAAGTTGTTTGGACCAAGGACCTGAGACCTGAAGGGTTGACTTTACCCATTTGGGTGGGAGTGTGGAGCATCTGTCCCCCTTTAGATCTCTGAAGCCAGAAATGGGATGCTTGGGAAGACCCCTAGCTGCCCTTTTCCCTCCACACAGTGCTCAAGGCCAGTTTATAGTCATATATATCACCCGGACATAAAGAAAAGACACATTTTTTTACAAAATACTTTTAATAAAAGAAAACTACAAAAAAATTTAAAGACCCCTAAGCCTTTATGTGCTTGCTCCCCATTCTGCTTTTCCCTTCCCTGCCATCGCCCCCATTTCTGGGGTACATTGGGAGGCTCCCCCTCTATTTGGTACTTGATTACTTACTTTTTGAAGCTGGGGTTTTGGTGTTGCTTCCAGTGTCATTTCTCATCCACATACCCTGACCTGGTCCCCTCAGTGTTGTCACCAGATCCGATTTGTAATCCACTGAGAGGACAGAGGGAAGCAAGTGCCCTCTCCAGCCCTCTTCCTAGTGGTCTCCCTATGCCTGTCTCCAGTGTCTTGTCTCTTTCACCCTGGCCCCTCTTCCTTGGGCTCTGATGAAAAATTGCCAACTGTAGCATTGGAAGTTTAGCTCTGAGAACCAACCGTAAATGATTTCAGTTCTAGGAAAATAAACCTCATTCATTTAAAAAAAAAAAAAAGATTCTTCTCCTCAGCATATCAAATCACCCTGGGCCATCCATGAAAGGCACACCTTTTCAGTTTGCATTCATAAAAATTCATTCCTGAATGACTGCTATGTCTTTTTTTAACTTTTATTTTTTTATTTTTTTACGTTTCAGGGGTACATGTGCAGGTTTGTTAATACGTGCAAACTTGTGTCCCAGAGGTTTGGTGTACAGACCATTTTGTCATGCATGTACTAAGGATAGTACCCCATAGTCATTTTTCCTGATTCTCTCCCTCCTGCCACCCTATTCTCTCAAGTAGGCCCCAGTGTCTGTTGTTCCCTTCTTTGTGTCCACTGGTTCTCATTATTTAGCTCCCACTTAATAAGTGAAAACATGCAGTATTTGGTTTTCTCTTCCAGAGTTCATTTGCTAAGAATAATAGCCTCCAGCTCCATCCATGTTCCTACAAGGAACATGATCTCGTTCTCTTTCATGGCTGCATAGTACTCCATGGTGCATAGGTACCACATTTTCTTTATCCAGTCTACCATTGATGGGCACTTAATTCCATGTCTTTGTGAATAGTGCTGCAGTGAGCATTTGCATGCATGTGTCTTTATGGTAAAATATAGAAGTTTATATTCCTTTGAGTATATACCCAGTAATGGGATGGCTGGGTCTAATGGTAGTTTTGTTTTCAGTTCTGTGAGGAATCATCACACTGCTTTCCACAGTGGTTGAACTAATTTACCTTCCCACCAATTTACCTTATATACCAATCGTGTATAAGCATGCCAGCAACCATGCCAGAATCTTTTTCTACTTTTTATTAATAGTTATTCTGACTGGTGTGAGTTAGTATCTCACTGTGATTTTGATTTGCATTTCCCTAATGATTAGTGCTATTGAGACTTTTTTCATGTGACTGCTGGCCACATGTATGTCTTCTTTTGAAAAGTTTCTGTTCACGTCCTTTGACTACTTTTTAATGGGAATGGGATTTTTTTGTAAATTTGTTTACATTACTTATAGATTTCGGATATTAAACCTTTGTCAGATGCATAGTTTGCAAATATTTTCTCCCATTCTGTCAGTTGTCTGTTTGCTCATTTGATAATTTATTTTGCTATGCACAAACTCTTTAATTAGATTCAATTTGCCAATTTTTGCTTTTGCCGCAATTGCTTTTGGTGTCTCTGTCATGAAATGTTTACCTGGTCCTATTCCAGATGGTATTGCCTGGGTTGTCTTCCAGAGTTTTATAGTTAAGTCTTTATTTCATACTGAGGTTTTTTGGTTTGTTTTGTTTTTGTTTTTGTTTGTTTGTTTTGAGATAGAGTCTCACTCTGTCACCCAGGCTGGAGTGCAGTGGAGCCATCTCAGCTCACTGCAATCTCTGCCTCCTGGGTTCAAGCAATTCTCCCATCTCAGCCTCCCGAGTAGCTGGGTTTACAGGCACCCGCCACCATGCCTAGCTAATTTGTGTGTGTGTTTGTGTATTTTTAATAGTGACAAGGTGTCACCGTGTTGGCCGAGCTCGTCTTGAACTCCTGACCTCAGGTGATCTGCCCCCCTTGGCCTCCTAAAGTGGTGGGATTATAGGCATGAGCCACCACGCCCAACCCGTCTTGAGTTGTTTTTTCTATGTGGTGTAAAGCAAGGGTCAAATTTCATTCTTCTGCATATGGCTAGCCAGTTATCCCACCACCATTTATTGAATAGGGAGTCCTTTCCCCATTGCTTGTTTTCATCAGCTTTGTCAAAGATCAGGTAGTCGTAGGTGTGTGGTTTTATTTCTGGGCTCTCTATTCTGTTCCATTGATCTATGTGCCTGTTTTTGTACCAGTACCATGTTGTTTTGGTTACTGTAGCCCTGTGGCATAGTTTGTAGTCAGGTAAGGCAATGCCTCTAGCTTTGTTCTTTTTGCTTGGCTTGTTTATCTCTTGTAGGAGCTTGGTCTCATGTCTATTAACTAATTCTTGTGGTGTTATCATGAGGTTTTTTCTGCTCAAATGCCTCCTCCCAGGGTCAGGCTGCATTTCCTTCTTTGGTGAAAAATTCTAGGAATCTCGCCCTCCTTTCTCATTCTCTCTCTCTCTCTCTCTCTCTCTCTCTCTCTCTCTGTCTCTCTCAGCTTCTATCTTCTAATTTCATGCTTAGAATTCTACTGCCTTCCCTTCAAGTGTGGCTATAGGTGTGTCAATTTCCCCCTTTCTTGAATACAGGATCTTACTACTGTAAATGTTTTATTGAAGTTCAGTGCAGAAAAATAAAAGACATGAACCATAATATAACTCAGGGAGTATCAGTGAATTACAGGCCTCAGAATTCTTATCATCACTTCTCTCTCATTCCAAACTCCCTTATGGGTTGGGCCTTTTCTCCCAGTAGGTATAGTTTCAGAGGTGCTTCCATCTTGATTTACTGCTTGTCACTTGAGGGTACATCCTACGATGCTTGAAACCTCTTCTAATGTTGAATATGGAACCAATGCATGTTTCAGAAACAAGAAATCCTAAATTTCCCTTTCTCCAGTGGGCAGCAGGTATCTTTGACCTCAGAAATATCAGACAAGTGACCCATTGCTGACTACACCTGTAAGTATTTGATTGCTCACACTGCTACTCGCAGCATGTGGCTTGTCTGCTGCTCAGTTTTTCCATTTTATAATAAAATTTTCCCTGCTTTCCAGCTTTCAGTATTCCTGCTTTGTTTTTGTATTCTGATTAGTCTTCTCCTTCAATTCAGAAGAGGCTTGGCCATTTCAAAGACCAAGTCAAGCTCTTTGGCCTCTTCAATTCCTCCAGGTATTCTAGCACCAAAGAAAAATACTGTAGGGTGTCTCCTAAAAGGAAAGTAGAATTGGTCACAGACACAATTCTAATACATTCTCTGGGCACAGCCATGTACAAGACTTGAGGTGGCCTCACTGCAACCATCTCCATGGAAACCAGAAAAAAATGTGCATTTTGAGAAGCCGGAGGTCAAGTCCCTCTGGCACATATTTTTCCAGAATGAATGACACAGGTGAAAGTGACCCAAGCAAAAGTCATACAAGCTAAATCTTAGATGAACTTGCTTCTCCCCAGCCTACCATCAAAGGTCACCCTGAGCATTTTCAACTTGCCACACTTCCACCAACTGACAGAGTGTTATCACAAACTTTCTTAGCCTCACCTGCCATCTATCTAACTTTTTAAATTGAAATAACAGGTCTGGAGAATTAATGGACTTTTTTTCTCCAACACCCAACATAAAATTCTCTGACCCAAGGGTCCACTCATACTTTCACAGCTGAAACAATATCATGCCAAAAGAATTCACAGAGTTGTGCACTTATTATGTTCTGCCTACCCCTATCATACGTAAACATCCCTGGGATTGGGCTACGAAGTGCTATAGAAAGATAGACTATCTGTAGATACTACAATTGAAAATGTAATCAGAGATTCTTTTTTAAATTTTATTTTTAATTTCTGCGGGTACATAGTAGCTGTATATGTTTATGGTGTGTGTGAGACGTTTTGATATAGGCTTGTAATGCATAATAATCACAGCATGTAGATTCTGGTTATTAGCTCTTTGCCAGATGGGTTGATTGTAAAATTCTTAGCAAACTGATGCAAGAACAGAAAACCAAACACCGCATGTTCTCACTCATAAGCAGGTGTTGAACAATGAGAACACATGGACACAGGGAGGGGAACATTACACACTGCGGCCTGTTGGGGGTTGGGGGGACTAGGGGTGGGATAGCAGGGGGTGGGGGGATTGGGGAGGGCTAACATTAGGAGAAATACGTAATGTAGATGACAGGGTGATGGATGCAGCAAATCACCATGGCACATGGATACCTATGTAACAAACCTGCACATTCTGCACATGTACCCCAGAACTTAAAGTATAGTTAAACAGTAATAATAATAGTAATCACATCATGGCAAATGGGGTATCCATTCCCTCAAGCATTTATCCTTTCTATTACAAACAATCCAATTAGACTCTTTTAGTCATACTTAAATATACAATTAACTTTACTATTTAGTCACCTGTTGTTCTATTAAATAGTAGATCTTATTCATTGTTTCTATTTTTTGTACCCATTAACCACTCCCACATACCCCCCATCACAGCCCCCTATTGCCCTTCCCAGCCTCTGGTAACCATCCTTCTACTCTCTATGAACATGAGACAAATTTTTTTTTCCACAAGTAAGTGAAAAGATGTGATGTTTGTCTTTCTATGCCTGGCATATTTCACTTAACATAATTATCTCCAGTTCTATCCATATTGTTGCAAATGACAGGATCTCATTCTTTTTTAATTGCTAAATAGTACTCTATTGCCTATAGGTACCACATTTTCTTTATCCAGTCATCTGCTGATGGAAACTTAGTTGTTTCCACATCTTAGATATTGTGAACAGAGCTGCAACAAACACAGAAGTGCAGGGATCTCTTTGATATACTGATTTCCATTCCTTTGGGTACATATTCAGTAGTGAGATTGCTGAATCATGTAGTAGCTCTACTTTTAGTGATTTGAGAAACCTCCAAATGGATCTCCATAGTAGTTGTACTAATTTACATTCCCACCCACAGTGTTTGAGGGTTCCCTTTTCTCTACATTCTCACCAGCATTTGTTATTGCCTGTCTTTTGGATTTAAGTCATTTTAACAGGAGTGAGATGATATCTCATTGTAGTTTTGATTTGCATTTCTCTTAGGATCAATTATGTTGAGCACCTTTTCATATACCTGTTTATTCTATGCTTTCTTTTGAGAAATGTCTATTCAAATCTTTTGCCCATTTTTTTGAAGGAATTATTAGATTTTTTCCTATAGAGCTGTTTGAGCTCCTTACATATTTTAGTTGATAATCCCTTGTCAGATGGGTAGTTTGCAAATATTTTCTCTCATGTTGTGGGTTGTCTCTTCACATTGTTGATTGTTCCCATTGCTGTGCAGAACCTTTTTAACTTGATGTGATCTCATTTGTCCATTTTTGTTTTGGTTGCCTGTGTTTGTGAGGTGTTGCTCAAGAAATTGTTGCCTAGACCACTGTCCTGGGAAGTTTCACTAGTGTTTTCTTGTAGTAGCTTCATACTTTGAGGTCTTAAATTTAAGTCTTTAATCCATTTTGATTTTTGTATATGGTGAGAGTTAGGGGTCTAGTTTTCTTCTTTTGCATGAAGATATCCAGTTTTCTTAGCACTATTGTATTGAAGAGATTTTTCTCTTCCCTAGTGCATATTTTTGGAAGCTTTGTTGAAAATGAGTTCACTGTGGTTGTGTGGATCTGTCTACAGGTTCTCTACTTTGTTCCATTTTTTTTATATCAATACTATGTATCTGTTTTTATACCAATACTATGCTGTTTTGGTTACTAGAGCTCTGTAGTATAAATTCAAGTCAGGTAATGTGATTCCTCCAGTTTTTGTTTTATTTGCTCAGGATAGTTTTGGTGATTCTGGTTTATTGTGGTTCCATATAAATTTTAGGATAGTTTATTCTATTTTTGTGAAGAATGCCATTGGTATTTTGATAGAGATTGCATTGAATCTATAGATTGCTTTGGATAGTATGGACATTTTAACAATATTCATTTTTCCTATCCATGATCATGGAATACCTTTTCATTTTTTGGTGCCCTCTTCAATTTCTTTCATCTGTGTTTTACAATTTTAACTATAGAGATCTTCTACCTATTTGTTCAATTCCTAGATATTTGATTTTACGTGTGGCTATACTAAATCAGATTACTTTTTTTTTTTCTTTCTCAGGTTGTCCACTGTTTGCATATACAAACCCTACTGATTTTTGTATGTTAATTTTCTATCCTATAACTTTACTGAATTTATCAGTTCTAATTGGGTTTTTTTGTGTGTGTGAAGTCTTCAGGTTTTTCCAAATATAAGATCATATCATCTGCAAACAAGGATAACTGCACCTCTTCCATTCCAACTTGGATGCCCTTTATTTATTTCTCTTGTCTGGTTGCTCTAGCTAGGACTTCCAGTACTATGCTGAATAACAGTGGTGAAAGTGGGTATCCTTGTCATGTTCCAGATCTTAGAGGAAAGGCTTTCAGTTTTTCCTCAGTCTGTACGTTACTAGCTGTGACTCTGTTGTATATGGCTTTTATTATGCACAGAAATTCTGAGTGGTCTGCATCTAGTGCAATACATTCAAGTATGTAGAAATTTATTATCCACACACCAGGAGGGTAAAAAAAAAAAGTCTGTTGAGAACCAAAGATGTACTATACCCCATTAGGATCCCCAAGGGTTCCTGCATGATAGTTTCACTGGACTTTCTATTTTAATTCAGTCCAGGGCTATATCCTACTTTTTCATGGCAGATACACTGGGAAAGACTATGCTTTGCCTTGGTGCCTTGGTGCCTTGGTGCCTTGGTTTATTAGCCAGGATCCTTGAGGAACACAGATATCACATATAGACTGGATAATTTTATAACAGCTTAATAAAAAGACTTTTAAGATAATTAATAAAAGTGTGGGAAGAATTTCTAATTAAGTATTCTATTACTGACAACAGGAAAGAGCCATTACAATGCCTAGATTGGAAGGGCTTGGGGTGCTCACTGGAATCCAGAGACGATAGCAAAAATGTAGGTAACATAACAGGAGCCATGACAGTTACCAGGCAAAATAAAGTCAACAATGATGACTCTTCAGGGAAGAAGACAGGAGAATAAATACTCTGACTTTAATTTTTCCCCACCTCCCAATATTCTCCCCATGCCTTCCATTGGCCAAACCCAACCAGGGACAGAAAGCCAATGAGGAAACACTGGGCTCAAACTGTATTTTAGACAAAATAGACCTAATAGACTGTTGTGGTTTCAAAGACCCCTCCAAAACTCATGCTGAAATTTAGTTGCCACTGTAACAGTATTGAGAGTAGGGGTTTTTAAGATGTGATATGTGATTAGGCCATGAAAACTCCATGCTCAAGAGTGGGTTTAATGCCTTTAAAAGGAGAGCTTTTGAGAGTGAGTTCTTAACTCCCTTGTTCTGCCTTCCACAGTGTGATGATGCAATAAGGCCCTCACCAGATCTGAGCCCCTCAACCTTGAATTTCTCAGCCTCCAGAACTATAAGAAGGAACTCTCTGTTTTTGTTCGTTTGTTTTGCTTTTCCCATTTTTTTATTATTATATTTTAAGTTATGGGGTATATGTGCAGAATGTGAAGGTTACATAGGTATACACATGCCATGGTGGTTTGCTGCACTCATCAATTCATCATCTACATTAGGTACTTCTCCTAATGCTATTCCTCCTCTCCCCCCACCGTCTTCCAGGTACATACATGTTCTGCACATGTATCCCAGAACTTAAAGTATAATAAAAAAAGAAAAAAAATTGACAAAATGGCCATAGTAAGTACTGACCTACCAACAATTACCTTGAATATGAATGAATTAAATTCTCCAATCAAAAACATAGAATAGATGAAGAGATTTAAAAAAAAGATCCAACTATATTCTCCCTACAAGAGACTCACTCCACCTGTAATTAAAAACAAAAGTTTGGAAAATGATATTTGTTGCAAATAGAACCCAAAAGGTAGCAGAAGTAGCTACACTTGTATCAGATAAAACAGACTTTAAGTCAAAAACTGTAATACACAACAGAGTACTCAAATTCATATAAACAAAAAATAAAATGGTGATTGCCAGGGGCTGAGTGAAAGGGAAATTAGGAAGTAGTTTAAAGGTATAGAGTTTCATGATAAAAAAGTTCTGGAGATCCGTTTTATAACAATGTGAATATAATTAACCCTACTGAACTATGCATTTAAATGTGGTTAAGATGGTATTATGTTAAGTGCTTTTATAACAATTTTAAATTGTTTTAATTATATTGAGGATTTCATATGCATCAATCTATTGTTGAGGATCATATTCTTCCAGTTTGATAAAGCCAAATTTCAATTTATTCTCTTCGGGAAATGCAGAAAAATACATTTATAAATAATACTTCCTTATTACTCATGAACTATTAACCTCAGTATTAGTAACTATTGTATTCAGACTATCACAATTAAATCCAAATACAGAAAAGTAGCATGAAGAGTTGCCAGATATGATGGGATCTTAAAAATTGTAATGAAGTTTACTCATCAAAATCCTAAGTGACAAACTTGCAAAGACCAGAAAATCACTGAGGACTAGTTTCCTATCCGCTATACTTTGGATGTTTGTTTTTCTAAACCTCATGTTGAAATTTGATCCTTAATGTTGGAGATGGGGCCTAGTTGGAGACGTTTGGGTCCTGAAGGCAGATCCCTCATAAATAGATTAATCCCCTCCCTTGGCAGGGGAGTGACTGAGTTCTCACTGTTATAAAGTTCCCATGAGATCTGGTTGTTAAAAAGAGCCTGGGCTGGGTGCGGTGACTTGCACCTGCAATCCCAGCACTTTGAGAGGCCTGGAAGGGTGCATTGCCTGAGCTCAGGAGTTCAAAACCAGCCTGGGCAACATGGTGAAATCCATCTCTACTAAAATTACAAAAGTATTAGCCAGGCATGGTGGTACGTGCCTGTAGTCCCAGCTACTTGGGAGGCTGAGGCAGAAGCATCACTTGAACCTGGGAGGCGGAGGTTGCAGTGAGCCAAGATTGCACCACTGCACTCTGGCCTGGGTAACAAAGTGAAACTCTGCCTCCAAAAAAAAAAAAAGCCTGGTGCCTCCCCAAACCTTGCTTACTTTCTCATCATGTGATCTCTACACACATCAGATCCCCTTTGCCTTCCACCATGAGTGGAAGCATTCTGAGTTTCCTTGCCTGTTATAGATGTTGGTGCATCATGTACAGCCTAAATAAAGATGAGAACAATCAACACTGGAGACTACTAGAGAGGGGAGGGAAGAGGGGAGCATGGGTTGAAAACTACCTATTGGGTAAGATGGTAAGATGTTCACTATCTAAGTGATGGGATGCATTCCCCAAACTTCAGCATCATGCAATATACTCATGTAACAAACTTGCATGCGTACTCAATCTAAACTGAAAGTTGAAATTATTAAAAAAAAAAATCACCCAGCCTCCAGTATTCATTTATAACACAAATGGAATAAGATACTAGCCAGTTCACTGCAATCATGTAATGTCCTCCAAGTGTAAATGCAATCTCGGCAGAAAGGAGAAGAAACCCAAAAGTAACTGAAATTATCTTTCTGCCCTCTGTCAAAATGAAGAATTGAAATATAAAAAAGTTGAAATTAAATACAGATACACACACACACACACACACACACACATATTCTTTTCCTTTTTGAGACGGAGTCTCGCTCTGCACCCAGGCTGGAGTGCAGTGGCACAATCTTGGCCCACTGCAACCTCTGCCTCCCAGGTTCAAGCGATTCTCCTGCCTCAGCCTACTGAGGCAGGATTCTAGGTGCCCGCCATCTTGCCCGGCTAATTTTTGTATTTTTAGTAGAGACAAGGTTTTGCCATGTTGGCCAGGCTGGTCTCAAACTCCTGACCTCAGGTGATCCACTGGCCTTGGCCTCTCAAAGTGCTGGGATTCCAGGCATGAGCCACCATGCCAAGCCAATAAATAGATGTATTTTCGCAAGGTGTAGGTTGAAATTCCTATAGAGATATAAAATTGCAGTATGGCACAATACATATCCCAGACGAAAGCTTTAGTTCTTTCTCCAGTGGGTCTTGAAGGTGGCAAGAAACACGTACTGTGAAATAAATACTCCAGTTCAGCATCTCTGATTATTCAGAGGGAATGTAAATGTGCAGAAAATTGATGGGCTTGGAGAAAAGTGATTATAAGAAGTTGGCAGTATATAGATACAGTATGCACCTAAAGTAAAATAAATAAATTTAAAATAAGAAAGAAAGAAATGACGGGCCGGGTGTGGTGGTTCACACCTGTAATCCCAGCACTTTGGGAGGCTGAGGTGGGTAGATCATGAGGTCAGGAGTTCAAGATCAGCCTGACCAGATGGTAAAACCCCATCTCTACTAAAAATATAAAAAACTAGGCAGGCGTGGTGGCACATGCCTATAATCCCAGCTACTCAGGAGGCTGAGGCAGGAGAACCACTTGAACCCAGGAAGTGGAGGTTGCAGTGAGCCAAGATCGCACCATTGCACTCCTGCATGGGCAACAGAGTGAGACTCCATCTAAGAAGAAGGAAGGAAGGAAGGGAGGAAGGAAGGGAG
>CAUYQU010100544.1:0-22682 GCA_963574635.1 Cheracebus regulus
TCTATGCAAATAAACTAGAAAATCTATAAGAAATGGACAACTTTCTGGATACATACACCCTCCCAAGACTAAACCAGAAAGAAGTCAAATCCCTTAATAGACCACTAGCAAGTACTGAAATTGAGGCAGTAATTAATAGCCTATCAACCAAAAAAAAAAAAAAAAAAGCCCAGGACCAGAGAGATTCACAGATGAATTCTACCAAAGGTATAAAGAGGAGCTAGTACCATTCCTTCTGAAACTATTCCAAACAATTGAAAAGGAGGGACTCCTCCCTAACTCTTATGAAGCCAGCATCATACCGATACCAAAATCGGGCAGAGACACAACAAGAAAAGAAGTCTTCAGGCTAATATCCCTGATGAACATCGATGTGAAAATTCTCAATAAAACACTGGCAAACTGAATCCAGCAGCACATCAAAAAACTTATCCATCACGATTATGTCAGCTTCATCCCTAGGATGCAAGGCTGATTTGACATATGCAAATCAATACATGCAATCCATCACATAAACAGAACCAAAGACAAAAACCACATGATTATCTCAATCGATGTAGAAAAGACCTTTGATAAAATTCAACATCCCTTCATGTTAAAAACTCTCAATAAGCTAGGTATTGATGGAACGTATCTCAAAATAACAAGAGCTACTTATGACAAACCTACAGCTAATATATTGAATGGGAAAAACCTGGAAGCATTCCCTTTGAAAACCAGTACAAGACAAGGATGATTTCTCTTATCACTTGTGTTCAACATAGTATTGGAAGTTCTGGGCAGGGCAATTAGGCAAGAGAAAGAAGTAAAGCATATTCAAATAGGAAGAGAGGAAGTCAAATTGTCTCTGTTTGCAGAGGACATGATTTTATATTTAGAAAAGACCATTGTCTCAGCCCCAAAACTCCTTACACTGATAAGCAACTTCAGCAGAGTCTCAGGATATAAAATCAATGTGAAAAAATCACAAGCATTTCTGTATACCAACAATAGACAAACAGAGAGCCAAATCATGAATGAACTCCCATTCACAATTGCTACAAAGAGAATAAAATCCTTAGGAATACAGCAAACAAGGGATGTGAAGGACCTCGTGAAAGAGAAGTACAAACCACTGCTCAAGGAAATAAGGGAGAACACAAACGGAAAAACATTCCATCCTCGTGGATAGGAAGAATGAATATCGTGAAAATGGCCATACTGCCCAAAGTAATTTATAGATTCAATGCTATTCCCATCAAACTACCATTGACATTCTTCACAAAATTAGGAAAAACTGCTTTAAATTACATATGGAGTCAAAGAAGACCCATATAGCTAAGACAAAGAACAAAGCTGGAGGCATGATGCTATCTGATTTCAAACTATACTACAGTAACGAAAACAGCATGGTACTGGTACCAAAACAGATATACAGACCAATGGAACAGAACAGAGACCTCAGAAATAACACCACACATCTACGACCATCTGATCTTCGATGAATCTGACAAAAACAAGCGATGAGAAAAGGATTTCTTGTTTAACCAATGGTGCTGGGAAAACGACTAGCCATATGCAAAATACTGAAACTGGACCCATTCCTCACATCCTACACAAAAACTAACTCAAGATGGGTTAAAAACTTAACTCCAAGACTTGAAACCATAAAAACCCCAGGAGAAAACCTAGGCGATACCATTCAGGACATAGGCATGGGCAAAGACTTCATGACAGAAATGCAAAAATTGACAAATGGGATCTGATTAAACAAAAAATCTTCTGAACAGCAAAATAAACCACCATCAGAGTGAACAGGCAAACTACAGAATGAGAGAAAATTTTTGCAATCTACCCATCTGACAAATGTCTAATATCCAAAATCTACAAGAAACTTAAAAAATGTACAAGAAAAAAACGACCTCATCAAAAAGTCAGCAAAGGATATGAACAGACACTTTTCCAAAAAGACATTTATGCAGCCAACAAATATGAAAAAAGCTTAACATCACTGATCATTACAGAAATGCAAGTCAAAACTACAATGAGATACCATCTCATGCCAGTCAGAATGGCAATTATTAAAAAGTTAAGAAACAATAGATGCTGGCAAGACTGTGGGGAAATAGGAAGACTTTTACACTGTTGATGAAAATGTAAATTAGTTCAACCATTGTGGAAAACAGTATGGCAATTCCTCAAGAATCTAGAACCAGAAATACCAATTTACTCAGCAATCCTATTACTGGGTATATAGCCAAAAGAATATAAGTCATTCTACTATAAAGACATATGCACACATACATTTATTGCAGCACTATTTATAATGGCAAAGACACGGAACCAGCCCAAATACCCATCAATGATAGACTGGGTAAAGAAAACATGGTACAGATAGATACATCGTGGAATACTATGCAACCATAAAGTGGAATGAGATTGTGTCCTTTGCAGATATGGATGAAACTGGAAGCCCTTCATCCTCAGCAAACTAACACAAGAACAGACAACCAAACATTACATATTCTCACTCATAGGTGGGAGTTGAACAATGAGAGCATGTGGACACAGGGAGGGGAACATCACAAATCAGGTCCTGTTGCGGGGTGGGGCATGAAGGGAGGGAACTTAGAGGATGGGTCAATAGATGCAGCAAACCACCATGGCACACATATATCTATGTAACAAACCTGCATGTTCTGTTTATGTATCCTGGAACTTAAAGTAAAATAAAATAATAATATAACAAGAAATGCCCTTTGTATCCTGGTCCCTATCCACCACACCAGCCTTGCCTGATATCACACCTGGCACCCCACTCATGTACAAATACATCTGTTGGATAAAGTCTTAGAAGTAAAACTGCTGGGTCCAAGATGTAGGCTTATAAAATTTTGATAGTTTTGCCAAAATTCTCTTCATAAAGGCTGTACTTGTTTATATCTCACCAGCAATACCTGACAATATCTGATTCTCTAACTCTCAAATGTTGATATGTTAAGATCAGACCTTTGGATCTTTGTCCATCTGATAGAGTAAGAAATTGGCATCTCAGTGTGTTTCTACCCTGAAATTCCCTCGTTATAGGTAGACTTGGACATCTTTTAATATGTTTAAAAGCTATTTGTTTCCAGTGCTTTGTCTCTTCCTCTTCTTTGTCTATTTATTTTACTATTGGATCTTTTTTCATTTTGATATAAAAATAGTTTCTTTAAAAAAAAAATCAAGAAAACCCACCCTTTTGTTTCATGAATTAACAATATTTTCCCCTAGTTATTGTTTATCTTTTGTCTTCATTCATGGTGAATTTTGCTATGCAGAAATTTTTGAATTTTTATAGTTAAATTTACCAATCATTTGTTTATATTCCCTCAGTCTTGGGGATACTTACACAGGTCTTGTCCTTTTCAAGTTCACCTCTATGACCTTATCTAGCACCATTTATATTTTCACTCACCAGCCTCATTAAATACTGGCCAGACACTCTCCTGTCCCAGGGCCTTCTTCCTGGAATATTTTCCCTCTAGATAGAGACACAACACATTCTCTTATTTTCTTCAGGTCTCTATCCACATGCCCTGTCTCAGAAAAGCTTTCTCTAAGGACCCTACAACTCCTAATCACTCTTCCCATTGCTTGATTCTTCATAGCAATGATCACCTGCTGACTTATTATATGTATATTTGTTATTATTCCTCTTTCCCAAATAGTATGGAATTTTCAAAAAGGCAAGGATTTTGTTTTGTTTATTGCTGCAGTTCCAACCTCTAGAACAATACTTGGATCCTAAGAGGTGTTATTAAACATTTGTTAAAAGAATTGTTAGAATAAATTTAAAAAATCTTTCCGTATTTTCTTCCAGAAAGTTCATAAAAACTAACTTGCTGTCTTCTCCTCTGCTCTAAAACTTCCCCTCCCTACTCCCCTGCCATGAACACCATCACAAATGCCCACAAAACTTTATTAGCACTGGTCCACAGAATAAATGGCCCCTTGGTAGCTTTTGATGTGTTATAACATAGATGAAGAGTTTCTGTGGGAATTCAGAATCTTATTGTACTTTTTTATTAGGTAGAAATAACTTTTTAGTTCTTTTAGCTTGAAATTGAAAAGTGTGGCTGCTTTTGCTTCTGTCAGAGGTTACTTCTAGGTTAAGCTAAAAAAAAAAAGATGTTGATATTTTTGGCTTTACCAAACAAGGTAGTTCCTGCTGCTTTTCAAGACTCTAAGTTTGTCATTAACTTTCAAGACAATCTCTGTGATGAATGTCATTTTGGTTTCTTCCCTGTAATTTGTCCACATTCAGTAAACATCAAATTGTTGATTGTCTTTTTCTCATTCTGCCAATCCTGTATGGTGTTTAGGTTCATAAAAAATACCTTTAAAAAAGATCAGACCATGACTAGGAATCAGATGTAGCTATAGAAATCATAGTGCCACAGAGCAAGGTTAAACAATAGAAAATGGAAGTGAACCAATTAAATGCAACTTAAAACAGTGCACAGGTATCAGATTCAAAAATAAAACAGGGACAGCCATCCAGAATAATGAAAGTAACCCAAGAACTAAAGCCAAATAAAAGAGAATTTAATGAAAACAACTGTTTACTTTGAAACCAAATCCATGAAGAGGAGGAGAGAACAAATATACAAACTACATTAATTTTGAAACCAATGCAAAGAGGCTTATTTTGCTACAACACTGCAAAAGAAAATGCAAATTGTGGTGAAAAATAACTCACTAGTAGTCCTCACACAGTGCAGAAATTAGAATCTACAGGATGCATTTTCAGACACTGGCTTCTTTTTAGGAGAATGACGCGTTGTATTTCATAAAAACATAATGTATTCATGTAAGCATCATCTCATTGCTATATCTTTGAGATGTTTAGTTACATCATAAGCCAGGAAGAGTAGGCCTTGTAAATCATGAATTTGATGGACATCAAAGTATATACTACCAACCGTAACCTTTATTTAAATTTTTATTGCTGATTCTTCATAGGAATAAGTTTTAATGTCATTTGTAGCTTGGAATGTTCAAATAATTCACATCAACCTATCATTCCTTGCCTTGATGACAAGTCAGAGAATTTAAGGGGTAAAGAGTTCTTAAAGATCTTTCTGAGAGAAGAATTGTGTGTATGTTTCTAGTGCCTCCCACAGTGTTTTCGTAGCTAGTGGATTAATTTGGACCAACCCAAAGCAACTGATGCAATGTAAACAGCAGCTCCTGGAGCAGTAGCCCTAGTGTTCGCTCTTACTCCATCTGGTATACCAAGTGCCTAAATTGCACAAATAGTGTCAACATGCTTACCCAGTATCTTATTTACTTATTAAATTCCAAGTGCTTCACCATTTTACAGGAGAATATTGAAGGAGAAAGCACAAATGAGACCAAGCATTTTGTCCTATCTAAGATTTTTTTCATTCTTTCTTTGCTGCAATTAAAGCTTCCCTTTAAGTCTCTCGTAGTGACTGTTCTTTTAGCATAGGCACTGTGATCCTGAATTATCCTTCACAAAGCTATAAAAGCATTCACATTGCTCCTTCCCCTTTATTAACTTGCAGATTTCACTTTAAGTCCTTAAAAGCTTGGATGGTCTTTCCACGTCCCCTTGCTGAGAGGCAGCATGGAGAGAGGCATAATCGTAAGATGTGCCTCAGGCCTTGAGGCATGGTACCACTGGCCACATGCTCTGTGACCTAGGGCAACTTATTTAACCTTTGTTAGTTTTAGGATTCATTTCTGTTATGGCGGGGGGGGGGGGGCGTTAAATGCAACACCAGGCAGGCAGCACAACAAATGCCTATTATTGCATTAAGATTGTTATATATATATATACACACATATCTATCTATCTATCTATCTATCTATCTATCTATCATCTATCATCTATCTATCTTAATGGATGGGAGAGTTCCTTTTACTTCCCCACAAAGGTTATATGGAAGGTATGACTTATCATCATCCCTGAAATGACAAAACCTTACTAAGAGAGGGCTGTATCCAGTTCAACCTCTTTATGAATGAAGAAGGACTCTGAGTCTCAGGTACACGAGGAGCAAGGTGATGTGGCTGGGCACATGCGGCAGAACTGTGACCATGGCTCCAGTCTTTGTCTTTCAGCCACGTATCTTTCTACTCCATGCTGCCTCCTTCTCTACAATCAGTCCATCTATCATCAAGAAATAGGACTAGTTGCTCTCGCCTGTAATCCCAGCACTTTGGGAGGCTGAGGCGGGCGGATCACGATGTCAAGAGATCAAGACCACTCTGGCCAACATGGTGAAACCCCATCTCTACTAAAAATACACACACACACACACACAAAATTAGCCGGGTGTGGTGGTGCGTGCCTGTAGTCCCAGCTACTCAGGAGGCTGAGGCACGAGAACTGCTTGAAACCAGAAAACGGAGGTTGCAGTGAGCCAGGATGGGGCTACTGCACTCCAGCCTGGGATAGAGCACGACTCTGTCTCAAAAAAAAAAAAGAAAAGGAAAGGAAAAGAAATAGGACCAGTTAAAATATCTCGAAATGTCTTTGAACTTTTGTCTAAACTTTTCACTAGCATATTGCAGTTAACCAATTCTTCTATTTCTCCCTCCTTTGCCGTAAAAGTTAATAAACCAAATCACCCCAGAGACCATTTGTTCCTGTAGTACAAGGGCTTGCAGCCTACATAGAATGAATCACAAACCTCTCCCAGAACCAATAAAAAATAAACAAATGAAAAGTCAGGTGTGTTGTAGAACTCCCCATTGAATCCAGACAGAGTAACTAGTGAGCAATTCAGTAAGCAATGGGAGCCCTTTTCTCCTACTTGTGTGCGTACTGGTATTATTAAAATATATATATATATATATATATATATATATATATATATATATATATATATAATTATTATTATTTTGTTGCTCAGTGCCATGTGAACCAAAATGAAAGTGAATAAAAAAAAAAGCACAATATGTCCTGTAATCATGGGTCAGTAAACCCAAAGAAAAACTCAAAAACAATTCAAACCCAAAGTTGAATTGTTCTACAAAAAGAACAAATTCATTTTAGGCAGTGAATGACTTCATCTCTTTTCATCTCTGATTCACCCCATGAAATGGCAAGATGACTTTTGTTATTTCTTTTACCTTTGCATCTTGTTTAAAGTTATCTTCAAAATGCTGCATGGGGAAGATAAAGATCACTTTCCAGATGAGGAGGGAGAGAGGGAAAAAGGGAAGAGGAATCAGAGAAAGAGAGAAAGTGAGGGCAATGGAGAGAGAAGCAAAAGATGAGAAAGACACATCTTTTGTCATGTAGTGTTTTCAATGGGCCTGGTGCTGTTAATAGCTTTAGGGCATTGAGATTAGTTTTATCTTCCCAACACAATAATGAAGTAGGAACTACTATTATCCTCTTTAATGGTCGGGGAAACTAAGACCCTAGAAGTGAAATAACTTGCCCTAGACTCAAGGTTGCAAAGGGCTAGGGAAGGTCCTGTTCAGGACAGGTGAAAAATAACATTAGTGCATTTGCCTGGCCTTGTCATTCTAGCCAAGGAGAACTGCAGGAGTCTCAGAGAGGTGAACATGATAGGGTGTGTGTGTGTGTGTGTGTGTGTCTTTAACAAGAGTGAGGCAGGGGAATCACTGTCTGCTCCAGGGCATTAAAATTATACTTCTCTGTCCCTGGTCCTTTATGAGACTGCATTAAACAAACAAGTGCCCCTGGGAACTGCAGTCAGCAGTCTCGAAAGCTGTGGGCCCATACTTTCTCTTTGTGACTCTTCTCTTGGTGTTCAGACTCTTTCAGAACTTGTCAGTGAAAAGTAGCCTTGTTGATTTTGAGAATGCAGTGGTATATTCTGGTCTTAGAAGATGCATATGATTGGAGAAAGAATACTTCACCCTAGCCATAAAATGAAAGGTAACTTTGTTTTCCAGAAAGATGTAGCTACATTTTTATTAGAATTTTTAAACTTCAAATGTTTTCTTTTTATGTGTTTGTTATACAAAGTTTGGAAAAAGAAGATGAGGAGGAGAATAAAAATCATCTGTAATTAACTAAGACAGAATATTTTGTGACACTTTCTTTCAGATGTTAACTCTAACAGGCATAATATTTGGGTCAGGCTATGTATGCAATGCTTCCCCTTTGTTTTCAATTCAATAGCATATAGTTAGATATCTCCTCATTATTCTATGAAAGCATCCTTTTTACTGGCTGCATGATATTCCCTATCAGCAATGTACTATGACCTCTGTAACAGCTGTCTTGTTGTTGGCTTTATGGATTCTTAACTGATTTTGCACTATTATAAAATATACTCCTTATCTCAGATTTGTCCCTATTTCTGATTATCTACTTAAGATAGATTTCTTTAAATTGACAGTTATTTATTCATTTAAGAACAAAGTATAGTAATCACATTTTTATTAATAAACATAAAAATCCAAACATACACTTTAGTACAGAATTCTTATAGAGAGATAAATGCAGGCAAAAAATATAGCTCTGATTCCACAATGTAATATATTTCCTACCCATTTAAACAGACATTCTATTTGTAGATTTAAACTTTTAGATTTTAAAACAGGTCATTTATTTCCCCCGTGCAATCATAAAGGGGTTTAAGTGCATAAAAAGAAGACACGGGCTCTAGTCCTGCCTGCACCACGACATCAGCATCTGACATCAAGCTCACGAATTCCCATCTGTAAAATTAAATGCTTGAATCTGTAAATATCTCATGGACTTTCTAGTTCCTAAATTGTATGAATCTATGACTAGTTTGGTCAACTAGGAGGGAGTGCAGTAAAGCACCTGGAGTCAATCAGATCTGGAATATTGGGTAGGTGTCCAGACAAACAAAGAGAAAGTGGGCAGAGGCAAACTGATCCCAGACTCAGGTTCAGGTTGGGGACAAAAGTGGACAGAGGCGTTCAGTGTCAGTGAAAGAAGAGGGTGGTGGAGATGAAGAAAAGCCGTAGGGATGCAGCCCATGGAAGCAAACACAAGCTGTGTGGTTGGGAGGATGAACGCTGGGGAGATGATTAAAAAGACAGAAGGACTGCTGAGGTTTGTGCCCTGCCACAAAAATACTTGACCTTTACTTTTAGCTTCATTCATAAGACCGTTTCCTCTCAAAACAATGTTAAAGCAAAGAAAAATTATGTAGAAGGTAGGTTTTCAAGAACCAATAGGAAGATAGCAATATCATAGGAAAATGGGTCACAGGCCCATGAATCCATCTGAAACCACAATGCCAGTGAAGCAGGATTTTAACTATGGGGACAGCATTATCAAGCTGTGCGTGACATTGTGTTAATGACAGACATTTTGAGGAGACAATAATAAAAGATGTAGGTATAGATACACATAGGTTCATCACATAGTCATTATCCAGATTCAGAAGCAAATGTGTGGCTTAGTTGTTGAGGGGTCAACGGTTAACATCCACTTCCCATGTACCTGCAGGAAGTGGTACATGCAGTATCTCATTTAATCTTGATTCTAACAGGTAGATGTTATTCTTACCCTTATTTTGAAAAGAAAGAAAGAAAGAAAGAAAATAAAACAAGTTTAGTGGAGTGAGAGGTTCTGTACTGAGAGCAGAATTGGATGCCCTCCCAGATCCTAAGCCCGCAGCATCCAAGCTTTCCACCATTAATGCCTCTGCTTCTAAACACTAATAAGTATGTTAAAATGTCCATACGCAAAAGGCAATGTGCAAGGCCAGGAAATGCTTCCATAATTTGTCACAACATTATAATAAGGGTCGTGAAATATGAGAGATATTCTTCAGTGAGGGAAGCCTTTGTTGTCTTGGTCAAATAAAGCATCCCATGTTCTTGATGTTCTTTTGAATGATTTCCTCTTATTTTCCTTAGGTACCTATGCAAGGTTTTCAGACAAAAGAAAGAAAAAAATGTCTACTCACTTGGGAATGAAATAGAAAAAAAAAATCAGAATATCTGCTATTTGATGATAGAGTCAGCACTCTAAAAATTGATTTACAGTACCTTCCCATCTGTGTCCTTACCTAGTTTCAAGAGACTTAGGTAAGGTTATTTTTGCTAATACTCTTGAATTAACCTTAAGATACCTTTGAGTATTTAAAGATCAATAATACCACTTTTTCAAAGCAAACATGCATCTTAAAAACAGGCCAAAAGATTATTCTAAGAAAGGGAATAGATAATTTGGGGCTACTGAAAGACAATGAAAGGGATTAATTTTAAAGAAAAAGCATACTGATGTGTTGTAGAAAGGAATCATATCTATTTATAATCAGTTTGTTGGCTGTTATACTTTTCAAAAATGTGGCTGTCTTTTAAATATTGCATGTAATAATGTTCAATAAATTTGCAAAAACTGTTTTATTCTAAAGTCTGTGGAGCTCTGAATTCTGTAGTTAGCATGGACACATATGCCTACCCTAAGTACCTCTTGGAACTACAAAACATCACTTGCAATTTAGACCTTAGCAAGATGGCAGATGTGCTGGAAGATACCTTGTGTAATTATTTTCCATTCTTCTTAATCATTCAGAATTTCAGATCTAGGTTTGAAGTTGCAGTTTAGCAACCCCACTAGCCTCTCCACTGTTAGCTGTTTAACTTCATCTGTATTTAATTTTTGTTTCTTTCATATTTCTTCTACACATATTCCCAGATGCCTTTAGGAAATAGGTCCATTCTGAATATATTACATAAATAAACTGCAGTGGGGGAAGGCCTCTTCATTTTGAAAATGCCACACTGCACAACAGCTGAAAGGAAGGCTCATTGAGTAATATTAGCTTGCGTTTCTACAGGAGCACTATAAGTGCTTTTTTCCCCAAAGCACTTAACATAACAAAATTGCCTCACTCATCATGGCAAAGCAGTCACCTTTAGAGTGGTGCATGAAGCTGTTTTTCAGGATGGAGTCACACTTCAGATGGGGCAAGAAATGAAGAAGAATTCTGTGTCGAGTGGCAATGGTAGGGAAATTTAAGCAGGCAGAATAAAATTACTTAGTTGGAATTGGGTCAGAATCCTGAGACTAACAACTATATTGATACTAGACTATGCTGAGAAAGGCTGGTGGTTCTTTATTGAATAAACCCATTCTGACTCTTGGCAGAAAGATGTGTCTATTGCATGCATATTATACATCCATCTCTTTTCCTTCATATATATTTATTATGTATAAATCTTTAGAATATCGAAAACATTTTGACCCAGAAAATGTGTATTTGTTCTTTTAAACTTGCATTAGACTACATATTTACTAACACTATTCCATCCACTTCCAAGCTAACCCTTATAGTTTACCATTTCCATATCAATAAACCAAACCCAGTGTCTCAGAAACCAATGCTTCCTAAACTTTATTACAAAATTATATTGACTGGACAACCAATCCCTTCCCCATTTCTCCTAAGTTATCTGATGCACCCCTGGCCCGACACACCTAGGCCACAAGAAGACTGAGTCTGGAATTTCATTTTTGTTGTTGGTGAGAAAAAAGAGGGTTCAAAAATCATTAATTTATTTTTAAAGGCTAATTAATAACATCACTGTAGTGTAAAAAATTTAGAAGATTTAAAATATAATAAAAAATATAATGCTCATAAGAGCACCTTTGGGATTAAAAATGGATGGGCCAGACACTTAACCCTTCATGTTAGTATAACTTTTGAACAACTAAGTTGTTGAAGATCAATGAAAGACTCAGAAGAACTAAGGGCTCTCAACTCTTGACTTCATTGACAGTTAAAGAGCATTATCATTTTCTGTACTCATTCATTTGATCAGCCAACATACGCCTACGGTGAGGCGTAGGACTCTGTACCTGCTACTAGACTTCAGGAAAGATAGACAAGCAACACTTGCAATAATAATTCAGTGTGATGAGGGCTAAATAGGAAACATATACCAAGTGCAATGGAACCTTGAAGAAAGAGCATTTAAGTCAGTCTGGGCAGGGAAAGGGGAGCATAGATAACTGGGGCTGCATTTTTGAAGTTTGCTAGAATTGCTAAGAGTCACCGCCAAATGAAGAAGAAAGACTGAGAGAGGGTGGGGAAGAGTGGAAGCTGGAATATTTGACGAGAACAGCAGTCAGAAAAAACAAGGAGACAGGGAAAAGTGTAACAACTGCAGGAGAATGAGAGGTCAGATTCTAGGGGAAAAGAATAGAAACTTGTCTTCCAACTCTGCTGCTATGTTCTTTAGCATTCTTGGGAATAACGCCAACAAAACAAATTGATAATATAAATCATGTATGTGGATGGCATACACTTATACAAAATCTAATTTACAAAATCATACATGGCACAAATTAAGCAACCGCGATATGTTCTGACAGCCTTTTCTTGTAATTTGGCTCTATACTATTTTGTTCAATCACTTCCTGCTCCTCACTTTTCCTTCTCTGCAAGTTTTATCCACGTCCCTTACCCTTTACACTTCTTGCTGTCTCTCCCTTCTCGTTTTCACCTTCCTCCCTGTGATGGTTAATATTGTCAATTTGATTGGATTGAAGGATGCAAAGTGCTGATCCTGGGTGTGTCTTTGAGGGTGTTGCCAAAGGAGATTAACATGTGAGTCAGTGGACCGGGAAAGGCAGGCTCGCCCTTAATCTGGGTGGGCACCATCTAATCAGCTGCCAGCATGGTTAGAATAAAAGCAGGCAGAAGAACCTGAAAAGACTAGACTATCCAGACTTCATCTTTCTCCCATGCTGGTTGCTTCCTGCCCTCAAACATCAGACTCCAAGTTCTTCAGCTTTGGGACTCAAACTGGCTTCCTTGCTCCTCAGCCTGCAGATGGCCAATTGTGGGACCTTGTGATTGTATGAGTCAATATTCCTTAATAAAATCCCCTTTATATATACATCTATCCTATTAGCTTTGTCCCTCTAGAGAACCCTAATACTCTACCTTTTCATATTACACACCAGTTATCTAACCACTGGATTCTCATTTTATTTGTGTGTGTCACATTAGGATCTTGCTCAAGTAACATGTTGATATGGTTTGGCTGTGTCCCCACCCAAATCTCATATTTTGTTGATCCCATAATTCTCACATGTTGTGGGTGGGACCCAGTGGGAGATAATCAAATCATGAGGGTGGTTTCCCTTATACTGTTCTTGTGATAGTGAATAAGTCTCACAAGATCTGATGGTTTTAATAAAGTGTTTCCTTTTCACTTGGTTCTCATTCTCTCTTGCCTGCCACCATGTTAGATGTGCCTTTCACCTTATGCCATGATTGTGAGGCTTCTCCAGTCCTGTGGAACTATGAGTTTATCGAGCTTCTTTTTCTTTATAAATTACCAGTTTCAGGTATGTCTGTATTAGCAGCATGAAAACAAACTAATACACATGAATTGTGATGTAATGGATTAATCTCAAACACCTCTTTTTAAATTTTACCATGGATTTGGAGTATTTCTAAGAGCTTCTTCCTCTCAGCTTCCACAATCTTGATTATCTCTATGCTTGCCTTTTATATATGTTGACATAACGATCTGCTTTTTAATCTACTTCTCCTGCTAGACTTTGGCTCTTTGAAGCTAGGTACTAAAAATTATTTATCTTTTACCATTCTAGTGACCAGAACAATATCTAATGCATAGCAAATACATATTTTCAACAATAAATATATGCTGAAAGAAAGGATTAGAGGACTTTAGATCCTTGTGTATATAGCAAATGCATAGATGGAGGTTTCACAGGAATGGTAAAGAGCTACTTCCAACTCCAGGATCTTGATTAGATGTAAGGAACAAACTTCTAACCTTGTCAGATCTTTATTTATTCCTTAGCACAGGCTGCATGCAGACCAAAGGGATTCAATAAATGAATGTCTAACTGCTTCTAATTATTTCACTCTTAACCCATTAAGAAATAAGTTAGCCAAACATAGAATGTAATAGAAGCTTTGGTTTTGCCTAACATGTTAGATCCTTTGTCACATCAACACGAGGTAGAGAGGAAGAAATTGATATCTCTTTACTGCAGATGTTGGAACCAGTGTATGTGAGAGATCAAGGACTAAACTCTTAAGTCTCTGCCAAGTCTTCTGCCTATTGATGGAGGGTCCTAGGATGATGGCAGGTTGCCATGGGAGACAATAGTGGCAGCAGCCACAGACTCAATTTCAAATGACAGTGACACATACACTCTACACGCATGACACAGTTCTCTGGTTGTCAAAATCCACGGTGGTGACTCTTCATCTTCCACCTGTGTCTTTTATTAAAATAAAAGTTTACTCTAGATTGCCCGATGCATGTTTAAAACTTGCTGCCAGGCTGTAAATTTCAGAGCTGCCTTGCAGAGTTTCTTCTCAGACAAGGTTGAGTACTTCCCAGAACACTGACTTCACACAAATAAAGGAAAAAGGGAAAAGGAGAGATTCTTTTCTGGCTAAGAGCTGGAACTCTTCAATAGTAACCTGGGAATGCTTCTCTACTCCCAAAGGGCAGTGTGTGCCTAAGATGCCCTAAGTCAAAATGACTACTATGATTAACCTATTTATTATTTTGACATGCTAGCAAAAATGAGAGGGAAGAGTCATTTTCTCTGCTTTTATCTGGCTTGGATAGCCATGTTACTGGGATAGAAGAAAAAAATTGATCGAAAGCAGAGGCACAAGGGTATAAAAACCATCATGATCTTCACATAACCCTTTTGAGTTTCTGTCACCATTCCTTTTAATGGATTCGTGTTATGCTAAAGGGCAAAGGTTATTCTAGAATAATGAAATGTCAAAGTCAACAGAGGGTGAATTGTGTAGCAGGTGTTAAACAAATGTACAGTACTTTAAATATTTACATCTGCAAATGGAAGTCATATTTCTATCCTCTGATTACTTCTAAGGCTTTTATCTACTGAGAGGGAGAAACTAGCGAATTCCCCTAATCCTGGGCTTCCCAACTCTTTTCCAAGTCTCCTGAAACTCTAGGACCCTGCCTGCCCTTCCTCTTGTTTACAAATGAGGCTACTTTCTGAGTCTTAGTTTAGAAATCTGTAAAATGGGTTGTTGAGATGGTTAAATGAGACAACATATGAAGGAAGCAAATCCAGTGGTTGGCATGTGATTGGCACTAAGTGAAGTTATTTTCATTTCCTTTTTACATGTTCTTTCAATGGCCATATAGTTAGGCAGGGAAATGGGCAATTTTCATTGTTATTGTCTGGTATATTATACAATGTTTTTGTCATTACTCTCAATCTCTTTGTAATTATTTGTCTTTTGCTCTGTTTTACTAAACAGAATTTAATTAATTGGGGGAAACAAAGAAGAGATAAATTGTGATTAAATCCTATTTTACATTATCATAGGCAACAATTTCTTCCCTAGACCACCTCTGTTAGCTCATTAAAAAGTAGCCTTTCCTTACTCTAAGCATGTTTCAAGTTTACCTTTAGACCAGTGATGACTCACTCCTTTTCTTTTTTTGGAGACAGAATCTTACTCTGTTGCCCAGGCTGGAGTGCAGTGGTGCAATCTTAGCTCACTGCAACCTCTGCCTCCCAGGTTCAAGCGATTCTCCTACCGCAGTCTCTCAAGTAGCTGGGATTACAGGCATGTGTCACCACGCCAAGCTAAGTTTTGTACTTTTAGTAGAGATGGGGTTTCACCATGTTGACCATGCTGGTCTTGAATTCCTGGCCTCAGGTGATTCGCTTGCCTTAGCCTCCCAAAGTGCTGGGATTGCAGGTGTGTCACCGCACCTGGACCCTAGACCAATGATTCACTCTTGACTGCAATGAGAATCACTTAGAGACTTTTTAAATTCCCCATGCCCAGACAGAACTAGATAAGTCAGGATCACTCTTGCCTCTGGACCCCCTATGCTCATTCCTAATCCAAATATCATACACTTCCACCAATAATTAAATAAAACAAACATCTGTTGAGCAAATACCATACCGAAACATTTCGGCCAATGAATTTGCTATTTCACAGAGAAAATAGAGGCCATTAAAATGCCTCCCAAGACTTCTTTACCTTAGCTGATTACAGATCCCACTTCCTTCCCTCCCTCTGCAGGGTATCTTGTTCCTTCAGTCACTGTGTTTCCCTTAGGCATTTGAACATGTGCAAATATCTGCCATTTAAAAATAACTTGAAAATCTACCTCTTATAACCTATTTTCAGGCAAGCTCCTGAAAAAGAACAGCCCACATCCATGTCTTACTTGCCTTCCAACAATTTCTTACTTCATATTCATCTGCTTTTGGTCACGAACTGCTCTCACTAAAATATCAACAACTAGTTAATTGCCAGTGTCTGTCCTCTCTGTCACACTGGACGCTATTGACTTGTGCTTCACATTCTTCTATGCGTCAAGATGGGGCTCTACGTCTCTGTCTCCTCCTACCTTGCTGTAGCTCTGGTCACTTTTTGTTTGTTCACTAGTTATTAATTATTAGTTTGCTCATTTCTTAAGCATTAGTTCCTCCAGGGTATAGGCCTGAGCCCTCTGTATATACTCTCTAGGTAGTTTCACCCATACCCATTAATCCATTTTCATTTTGATTTTTAAAAATTTCTATTTCTGCAGACTTCACACATAAACCCTTAATCCTTATTTATAGGTAACTAACCAGTAGACAGTCCCCCTCAATGATCTTATACCCTTAAGATTATGACACATGCTAGAACATGAATAAACCTTGAGGACATTTTGCTAAGTGAAATAAGCAGGACACAAAAGGATGAATACTGTGTGATTCCACTTTTATGAGATAATTGGGATAGGTAGATTCACAAAGATAGGAAACAGAATGGCAGTTGCCAGGTACCAGAAAAAAGGAGAAAAGGGAAATGGGGAGTTATTTTTAACAGGCACAGAGTTTCTGTTGGGATGATGAAAATTCTGGAATTGGATGGGGTGGTTTACACAATATAGTGAGTATTCTTAATGTCACTGAATCATACACTTAGAAATCATTGAAATATTTTTGAAAAGTATAATGAAAGCTAGTTTTAAAAAAAGACAGTGCTAAACCAACCAGCACTAGCATGTAAGCAGCTCAGCCTAGAGTTGTCTAACTGGATTACTTTAGAGCCTACTGGCCCACTCAATAATCATTTCCCTCATCTTTCATGTGACTGGAGCCCTGATTTGTCCCAATAACCAAATACACTTCAGCTCAGATAAATTCTGGTTAGTCTAAGCCCATCATGGAAATCTCATTCTCCTTGTTGGTACTGGTTTAGGGTCAGGCTTGTAGCTGTCTGGCCAATGATACATAAAGTAATGTTTGCTCAGGGCTTCTGGGAAAGTTTCCAGTAAGAAAGGGATTTCTGGGAAATGTTTCCACTGTGTTAGGGGCTTCTGGGAAAGGTTTCCAGTGAGGAAGGGGTTGCTGGGAAAGGTTTCCAGTGCGTGAGGGACTTCTGGGAAAGGTTTCCAGTGTGCTAGGGACTTCTGGGAAAGGTTTCCAGTGAGGAAAGGGGTTTCTGGGAAATGTTTTCAGTGAGGAAGGGGCTTCTGGGAAAAGTTCCAGTGTGCTAGGGGCTTCTGGGAAAGGTTACCAGTATGCTAGGGGCTTCTGGGAAAGGTTACCAGTATGCTAGGGGTTTCTGGGAAAGGTTTCCAGTGAGAAAGAGGTTTCCAGGAAAAGTTTCCAGTGTGCTAGGAGCTTCTGGGAAAGGTTTCCAGTGAGGAAGGAGTTTCTGGGAAGGTTTCCAGTGTGTGAGGGACTTCTGGGAAAAGATTCCAGTGTGCTAGGGCCTTCTGGCAAGATTTCCAATGAGGAAGGGGCTTCTGGGAAAAGTTTCCAGTGTGCCAGGGGTTTCTGGGAAAGGTTTCCAGTGAGGAAGGGGTTTCTGGGAAAAGTTTCCTGTGAGGAAGGGGTTTCTGGGAAAGGTTTCCAGCATGTTAGAGGCTTCTGGAAAAAGTTTCCAGTGTGGTAGGGGCTTCCGGGAAAGGTTTCCAGTACCACTCTTGTTATATATTTGTTCGATGCCTCGAGAAGCAACATTTTGCAGGAATGAGGGTAATGTAGCCTGAGGACACCAGAACAGGAAGATGAGAGGAGCCTGAGTCTTCCATGAAATTGTGGAGCCTCAGAAATAATTAACCTGAATATCACTTTGTATCCATTATCTTGTTTACTCTAGCAAAATTATTATTGCAACTGAAACCACCCTGTGTCTGTGAACGAACATAGACTAGTTCAGTGTTGCGTCTCTAAGCCTTTGTCCTATTTAACGCAGTCAGGCCATAGATGTTTGCTGAATGCATGAAGATATCTCTATACTAACAAAGTTAGAAATATAGTATAAACAAAGAGGCAAGATGAATACTCTGAAAACCTTTGTGGGAATAACAAAAGATACTGAATAGAAAAAGCAACACTATATTTAAATTTGCAATTATTCGTGTACTTTTTAATTGATCAAAACTCAAATAGAGTCTTCTTTTGGTGTGAAATATATTATGTGTATACCTATGGAACAAATTTGCATGTTCTGCTCATGTACCCCAGAACTTAAATATAATTTAAAAAAAAAGAAAAATAATATTTAAGGTAGCACGTGGCAATTCGACTTTGAATACTTATGCTTTACTTAAATTTATTTTCACTTAAATTTATTTCACTGGAAGAGTGAAATAATAGCTATGCCTAAAGAGCACATGTTTAATAATGCCCAACAAATCAGTGCCGATTGTTTCTGATTCTAACCAAATGTTTGTCGGCCCTGGGGAGTTGTTCTGTGGTCAGAAAAATGCAGTCAATCCTCTGGGGGGCTCACCTGCATCAATTATTACTTGCTGAGTGTAAAGACGTGCTCTAGAAAACAAATGTTTGCTAAATATGACACTTAACTGTCAACAAACTTTCTAAAAACAGCTATGGCTTTGTATAGAATCTCCTATGTTAATATTGGTGGGTAAAATTTTAAGTCTTTTAATACTTCACAGTTTTATCATATCTCTACCCTTCTAAAAAGTATTAACTTCCATATTCTTTGCAATAACTCAACTCTATTGGGATTCTCTGCCTCATGCAATGTTTATTCCTAATTTAATATCTGTGCCTAATGCTAAGGAAGGAAGAGTAGTGGCTATATGCATGAGTGTGTTCAAGTTTATTAGTCCATCTTTTCCCATTTTTGACTTAGTTTCTCAGTATGGAAAATGAGTTTAATGGTCTCTCTTGCCAGGACGGTTGTAGTAATACAGCAAAATGATGTATCTGCAACATTTAGTGCCATTTCAGCCACTTAATAAATGGGAGCTAACTAGATTGGGTGCTGGTATCTTTTGTGGTTTGGAAACTGCGGGTGCAATATAAGAACTCTGTAGGAAGTTGAGAGAGGCTGGTGTCTACAAGGAGAAGCCAGCTGGCTGGCCTCACAGGCAACTGTGCACTTGTCAAGTCACTGTGTTCAAGGGCCGGTGTGTTCCTCAGCTTGCAGAGCTAGAGGCCCACTTTGGTCTATTCCTCAGCGGGGTTTGGTGATGAGGGAATACTAGGTGGGGAGCTGGTTGTCTGATAGAAATGTTTGTGGGATTCAGATTCTAATTATTGCTAAGAGAGGTGCACTAAGGCCAGGGTGAGTTCTTGACCACAGTGCCTTGTCCCTGGACAAAGTATGGAGAAGTAATGCAAAATTAACAGGTACCCATGAGACTCCCATTTCATCTAAGATCTGAGCTACCCACACCTGCTCTGGATTGACGGATTTGGTGTTCTTCATATACGTAAATAACATTGATTAGGACATAGCTCCCTGTTCTGTGTGCTTTGGGCCTAGGACAGTTCTGTTATTTTGTTTCTAAAGTGCCTTTTGCATTTCTATAATCTTCTTTGTTATGTGTTGATTTTTGTCATTCAGGCTACTCCTGATATTACTGCCCTAAACTCTCTGCAGGCCAAGGTGATACTGGAGCTGTAAAACCATAAACTAATCTAAAAACTAAAAAAAGAACACATCAGTTAGGGTCTCCCTAAACTCTCATAGTAGCTACATGTCAAAAGAAACACTTATTAAATGAGCTTTTCTAGTGAGGAGAATGCTTGAGTTCTTTCAGATCAGAAAAGAAAGCCTAAAACACTTTTAACTTGCAGACTCAACAGCATCTGTGAAAGAGAAACAGATGAAAGGCAGATTGCTGTGCTATCCTGGTACTTTTTAGTATGTGATTGACACAAAGGAAAAAAAATTTTGTTCAGTCTAAGGAAGAACTTTCTTTCTTCACAATGACAGCTCCCTCCACCTATAATGGGTTGCTTGGTGAGTCATCAAGATCGTTGTCTCTGGAAGGATTTAGGGAGGAGATGGGAATTAGGATTACACATCCCTGCCAGGTCCCTTCCCAATCCACAAGTCTCTATTTTAAGATCCTTGAGGTTAAATCCTGTAGAATAGAATCTAAGAGCTACAGGACTTCACAGTGTGGCTGATATGAGTCTACGTCACTAGGAACGATGTCCTGGAGAATGTAGTGTCTGAGCTGGACCTCGAAGGATGATGATGATGGCGATGGGAGGACAGCAGCTGATGGGCCATGCCATACATTGAATGACACTGACAAAAGTACAGGTATGAAATTAGCAAAACGTAAATCTCCTCTGCCTGGACTTCCTGCTCTTGGTCTTTTCCTGGCATCTTGTAGCAAAATGCTTCTTTCTAAATCATTGCTTTCACTGTATTTCTCCTTAATAAATACAACGCATCCAGGAAAAACATGAACACACTTTAGTTGTCTTTCAAGGGTCCCCTTATTCTGCTCCAGCCCACTTTCAGAATTTAGTGCATACTACACTGAGACACAAATCTTCTGCACCAGTTGGACTCCCCTGGCCTGTTACAGGAACTACATCTTCCCTGACATGGCCCACAATCCACAATCTTTGCTCCTTCTTAGCTACCGTCAGAGTTGGAAGAAAACTTCAAGTTTTATGACTGAGATCCAAAATCCAATGTGGTAAGTATTTCAGGCATGAGCCAATAGATGTGGTGTCTACACCTATCTTTACTGGCTTTTTTTTTTCCACTTTGGTTTTGGCCAGTGCTTCTCAACCTTTCATATGCATATGTCAATCAGTTGCAAGTTTTGATTCAGGTGATCTGCGATGGGACCTGTGATCCTGCCTTTCCAGAACATTCTCAAGTGATTGGAGTGCTGCCAGTCCAGGGACCACACTTTGAGTAGCAAGGCTCTAGGGTCAAACACACCTTCCTCCCCTTCTTTGACCAAATGGCCTCATGAGTTGATTCCCTCTGTGATCCAGTACACTCATTTCTTATTTTCAATGCAAACTGATGCCCTGGTCTCAATCAGTTTTCTGCTAGTTCTCCCACGTCTGTAGAGGCTTCTTGGCTAGTGAGGCTTCTGTCCTGATACTCCTGACCTATCTGTTCCACTGCCGTCCTTGCTTTGACTGGAGCTGAAGTTATGAGGATTGATGAGGCTCCAGAGAAGGTGACTCTATAAGGAAAAGAGCAGGAGGATAAGGGTCATGTCCATGAGAGAGAAAGAGGAGGGACAATTTAGAGAGAGGAGAGGAAAAGACAGAGGGTTGCTGACACCAAGTATTTCAAGTTCAGGTTGCCAAACCGTCCCTCAAGTCTCTCCACACATGGTTTATCTGTTTTGGGATCTCATCCTTCCTATTTTTATAGTGGTAAATTGTGCACTTGATTGTATACTGTATGTCATTTCCAAAATGGGATTTAAGATGGTTTATAAGCTTAAGAGTCTATAAAAATGGCTGGTATTTTCAAAGAACCAAAAGTTGTCTTTTTATTATTTTTTTTTTTTAAGGAGAGAAATCTGCAGGTCTTGGTTTTATTACAGACATGAGCTTTGATTATTATAATGTTGTTTGATGATAAGTCCTTTCCCCCACTGCATTGTAAACTCCTAGTCAGTCTTAGTTTTTGCACTAAGAGGATCAATTGCTTCCCTATTTTCTAGCCTGCTTGGTCACAGCAGGGCTTCTAACAACTGCTAACAAATAATTTCTGGCTTGAACTGGTAACATTTATTACCTGTTCTGCATAGCACTAGATTTTTCAAATGGAATAGGAATTTTTTGGGCTTCTCAAACCCTCATGAAAATTGCTGTTTACTGCTTTGATAATGCCCCTTTGTTTCAAATACTTTCCAGCTGTTCTAAATGATTCCCTAATATTTATATGTAAAAACTTAGAGCATAAGGAGCTTTTGTGATGATGCAGGGCAAGCTTAGCATGCAGATGAGGAAACTGGAGAAGCTTAAAATGTTATTGGAACCCGTGTTTATTAAATTACGTATTTGACTATACTTCGTTTTAAAATTTCAGCTAAGGATTTTGTACTTTCTGGGCAAAAAAAAGAGGTTTTTTGAAAGATTCAAATTGTCTTGTTTTCTTTAATAAAACATTCAGTGGCTTAGTATCACGGGTTTTTTTTGTTGTTGCTGTTAAAAAGCCTTTAATGATTTGAGGGATTTATATATATATATTTATTTATTGTACTTTAGGTTCTGGGGTACACGTACAGAACATGCAGAATTTTTGCATAGGTACATACATGGCAATGTGGTTTGCTGTCTGCATCACCCCCATCACCTATATCTGGCTTTCTCCCCATGTTATCCCTCCCCAATCTACCTACCTGGCACTATCCCTTCCCTAGTCCACCCAACAGACCCCAGTGTGTGATGCTCCCCTCCCTGTGTCCATGTGCTCTCATTGTTCAACACC